>JASAND010002234.1:0-10110 GCA_030248195.1 Trissonchulus latispiculum | reverse complement strand
TTAAGGGGACACATTTTGTTCAATCGGGTCACCTGTCTGTCTGCCGGAGGCAAACCTCCCACTCGGTCCCCACATATATATATATATATATATATATATATATATATATATATATATATATATATATATATAAAACAAAAGGGGATAATATGTAAATAAATCTACTGGTTGAGAAAAGGCAATCTGACACCGTGTGTTGTTCGTTCACTTAGGGCTTCATTTGATACCAAATTTGCCACTTTGAAAAATTTTATTTTTAACTCAAAATGTTTATAACTACAATGCATACAGTATGGGTGTCAGTTTAGACTTCATTTGATACCAAATTTCAGCAGTCTCACTATTTCACTCACAGCATTTGCCAGATCATTTTGGGTGTGCAGCTCTATGCTGTCACATACCAAATTTTACCACTTTGAAAATTTTATAGTTTAATTAAAAATCGCCTAAGTCCCAACCCACCCCAATTACTGCATTTGTTTGGGTCCTTTCTCAAGCTCACAGCGTGCTTTCTCATTTGATAATACTTTACCACTTTTAAAACTTTATTTTTCGACATTTTCCACCGATCGATTCTTCTCAAATGGCAGCAAACAGCTCCAGCAAAATAGCATGTTGAATGGCAAAAGAATGTGAAATGAGCCATGCCTGTTTATAGATTGGAGGCCAGTGCCTACCATGAATGGTGGTTTCCGACTTGACCTGACGGCGTGGAATCAGCTCAGCAAGAGGGATGAGTCCTACGGACAATGTAACGAGCTGGGCACAATTACAGTGCCCCCTATAGACAAGTTTTGGAGAGGCCAGATAGAGCCTGCCATGGACCTCCAGGAAGAGGCCATGACTTGACTCTCCTGGGCAGCGAGAATAAATGATAAAATGGACGATGGGATACTGGAATGAAAGGCACACCAGAAGCAGGTATCAAAGTTTTGAGAGATTGTGTGCAGCCTACCTCCAGAGTGACCATCCTTTCCTGACGGTTAAAGTCCAGCAATGGAGACATACGGACGGCGTTCCTGACAGCCGGGGGAAAGCTGGCACCGTCAGGTTCCCCTATATTTGACAGGCCATGGACCTCCAGGTGGCGGTTCATCAGCCTGCATTTGGCAGGGTCTGATTTATAAAACGGATCTATGGAATCCATTCTCTGCACAGAAAGTCAGGCTGAAGATTTGACTGTTCAAAAGTTATGAAATTTCGATTTTCTCATTTGAATTTTCGCCATTTTTGGATTGCCCACGTGGCCGCTAGGAGATACAGACACGCGACCCGGACTCGAGAAGAGACAGGTAATTTCGAACAGGCGCATCAGTTTCAGCCGTAACGCCCGACGACCGCCAAAACCGTCAATTTCGGCGGAGCGATTTTCAGGTGCCACTGCGGCGCGCTCCGCCAGATTCTGGGCTCTTTGTAGGTACTGTTCAAAGTACGCTTGCTGCAGAACAGCGGCGAACATTGCGTCAATACAACCATCGGGGTCAGGGTTCCCGCCGCCATAATAATCCCGCGCACTTTTTTTGTTACGGGATTACTAATATACAACTCGACAAAATTTTGGCAATTTGAGTACGAGTCTGGCAGAGAGATTTTGCGTAGTTTCTGCGCAGCTTTACACTGTCTCCAGCCGCTTTTCACACATATTGCTCGCCGCGAAAATGTTCAATTTCCGCATTCCCACCGCAATTTTCTTCGGATCTTTGGCCAATTTGTTATTAGGTCTCACTTATGGTCCCCATTCATTCGCCAACTTTTCAGACTTTTCGCCAAATTTGCCAAAAGTGCCCAACTGTTCGCGAAATTGCACAACGTTTTTTCGTCAATTTTGGCTAGTTTTTTAGCGAAATTTCCCGCCAATTTGCATCTGCCAATTTGCCGTTTTCTCAAAAATGTACGCGTTCGAGAAATAAACGAGAAATAGACTTGTCAAGAAATCGGCAAATCGATTTTCCGGCAAGGCTTGATACAAGTTTCAGGTACTGTTCGATTTTTTGGCGGATTTTTTGAACGTTGGCAAAGCATAGTAAAAGTGGTGGGCGGCTGGGGTGGTGTGTAGTTGGTGTTGTGTTGGCAGAAAGTCGGCCAAAAATCGGGTATTTTAGGGTAAATTTTGCAAAAATTTTCAAAAAATGTCCAAATTTCTACTAAAGAGAAATAATAAATAAACCGCGAAACTATGAGCACATGTCGATTTTGAGAAACTACGTTGCCTAAAATTTTAGTCCTCCATATGTACCGTTTTCCCACCTCATCAGAAATTACGAAATTTTATATCGATTTTTGAAAATTTTGGCAATTTTAATTTCCGATTTTTTGCCAAAAATTAAAAAATCGAAAAATCGAAATAATTTCCCGCCGAAAACCCCAATTTTGCATTCAGTCACATTTCCATGCCGATGGCTGTACATGTTTGGGAATATTCCGGATATTGGTACATTTTTTCAAAAATTTTCTAGATCTGTAAATATCTGAAAATGTCTGGAAGTCTGGAAAATTTTTTTCTGAAAGACCGGAAATTCGGAAAACCTGAAAAAGGGCTAGAAAAGCCTGGAAATCCGGCAAAACTCGGAAAATTTGCTGGAAAGTCTGGAAAATCTGGAAAACTGGTCTGGAAAATGTCTGAGTCTGGAAAACGACGTGCTTCCAGACTTGCAAGTTGTGGTTTGGCGCCAACACTTTGCCGAAAATTCGCTTGCCGAGCTCGTCACCAGTTTCAGGATGACGGCAATTTTTGTCGTAAATTCAAAAGTTTGCCGTTGGGGTAGGTATCATGATCTCTACACGCTGCTTAATACGCTTTCGTTGTGGTCTACGTATTTGCCGTAATTTAAAGGTTCGGTTTCCGGCAAAAGTGCTTCTAACATCACAAGTATACAAGTATGGTGTCTGGAATGCCAGAATCTTGTCCCTTTACCTGGTGGTTAATTTCCAATCTACAAAATGTTCCGAATGTGGGTCTCTGGCGAGCTCCACAATCAGGTCAGTCGCGAACAGCGCGTCTCGTAGCATGGTAAATGCACCTATATATGCTACGTTGGCAAAATCTGGCACAGCTCTTGCACTTCCATTTCTATACCACAACAGTCTACGGGTCTTTGCCAGTCATGATTTTGGTTAATAGGTTCAATATTGTATCTTGTTTTGTTTTGCAGTTTTTTTAATTTTTTCCTACAGGGCATTTCCAGAATTTTTTTCCAGACATTTTCCAGATCTCACTTTGAAAATATCTGAAAAATCTCTAGAAAATATTTTTCCAGGTATTTTCAGATTTTTTCCGTAAACAACAGATAAAACCTGAAAAAAGTCTGAAATGTAGTTTTGCGCCTTTTTCCAGTCTCTTCCTTGGCATTTTCTCGAAAAAAAAAGTTTTCATGCTTTTCAAAACCGTGCTGTTGTAGTTTTGAATACGGCTGTAGTGCAGGAAATTGCCATAATTCTGTGATGTAACACTAGTTCATTGAGTAGGATTGCCGGATCTGTAGAATAACGTTCCTGCTCAGCTGGGGGCATACAGTATACCTATCAAAGAGAACTTTTCTATGACATGCTCAATTATCTTCGTCTGGCGACAATCGCGAAGGCGGTTATCGTAGAAATTTGGCGATATGACACCAAAACTTGTCGCCTGCGACAATCGCTGAATTATGGCGGATATCGTAGAATATTGGCGATAAGTCGTGTGAAATATTGCGACAATCGCTGATGTTTGACGATTGTCGTGAAAATTAACGAAATATCGCTAGGATTCCACGACAAGTCGTCAAACATCCGCGATTGACGCGAATAGTCTTTCCACGACTTATCGCCAATATTCTACGATAATCGCGGCGTCTAGTCTTAGCGACATATCGCCAAATTTCTACGAGTAACCGCTGAACTTTCGCGGATTGTCGCCAGACGAATAATTGGCGACATATCGCGAAAAGGTCCTATTTTAAATGAATGTAGGGCATTGGTGGGGTAATAAAAAATTTCAATCGGGAAAAATCGCGCCTAAAAATGGAAAAATCGGGTATATATACATTTTTTGTTAGATATATAAATTTCCTACAAAAATCTTTTCAGACAAAGTGGAGGGATTCAGATTTTGAAAATAAAGTAATTTTCCAAATTTCCGGAGGGGTGTTTTTTTTTAGGAACAAAATATTTTTGGCAAGAAAATTTTAAAATTGTGGTGCGGGAACATTTTCAATTTGAAACAACTAATCTCGTGTATGAAGCAGCATGGAGAATTTGAGCAAAATTTGCCCCCAGACCCCCCGTGTACTTGTTGTGTAAATTCTCCATGCTTTGCTTCACTCACGGGATATAGTTGTTTTCAAATTGGCAAGTGAACTACCCTTTCTATACACAATTTTAATTTTCTTGTAAAAATATTTTGTTCCTGAAAAAGGAAATTTTTACCCCCCCCCCCCTCCCGGAAAAATTTGGTTACCCCCCCCGGAAAAATTTTTCAGCGGGCCCCCCCCTTTTCAAAATCCTGGATCCGCCACTGGTCTGAAAGATTTTGTAGAATTTATATATCCTAACAAAAAACAATATATTTACCCGATTTTTTCCATTTTTAGGCGCGACTACCCCTCCCCCCCCGTTGGGGAGAGACGCGTTCCCCCCCAACCCCCCCCCCCCCTTACACCAATGCCTACATTCATTTAAAATAGGACCTTTTCGCGATATGTCGCCAATTATTCGTCTGGCGACAATCGCGAAAGTTCAGCGGTTATCGTAGAAATTTGGCGATATGTCGCTAAGACTAGACCGCGATTATCGTAGAATATTGGCGATAAGTCGTGGAAAGACTATTCGCGTCAATCGCGGATGTTTGACGACTGTCGTGGAATCTAGCGATATTTCGTTAATTTTTCACGACAATCGTCAAACATCAGCGATTGTCGCGAATATTTCACACGACTTATCGCCAATATTCTACGATAATCGCCATAATTCAGCGATTGTCGCAGGCGACAAGTTTTGGTGTCATATCGCCAAATTTCTACGATAACCGCTTCGCGATTGTCGCCAGACGAATAATTGGCGACATGTCGCGAAAAGTTCCTATTTTAAATGAATATACTGTATGCCCCCAACCAAAACAGGTGGTATATACACATTGGAGTCCGGCCCCAATCCCTCCTCAATAGTATAGACTTGGGTGTTTTTTGGTCCATTCCTAGAATTATAGCAAATTTCCTTTTTTCCCAACTGACATTCAAAACCATAGTTTCCCTAACCTTTGGTTTTGGCACATGAAAACTTTTTTCGGAAAAAGTCTGGAAAAATTTGGAAAAATTTTTTAACGCCAAAATTTTTCCAGACTTTTTCCAGGTTTTATCTGTTGTTTGGAAAAAGTCTGGAAAATACCTGGAAAAGTTTTCTAGAGATTTTCCAGATATTTTCAAGGTATATTTTGGATCTGGAAAATGTCTGGAAAAAGTCTGGAAAATCCCTGGAAAAAATTAAAGAACCACAAAACAAAACAAAGATTAATGTGGACTATATTAATAAAATCATGACAGTAAAGTTGTAGACTGTTGTGGTATAGAAATAAGAAGTGCAAGAGCATTGTGCCAGATTACATATATATATAGGTGCATCATTTTCATATACGGACCGCCTTGTTATGCCCGACTGACCTGATTGTGGGACTCGCCAGGGGCTTACATTCAGGTTATTTTAGTGATTAAATTAACCACCCATTTTTAGATAAAAAGTCGTTTCGTCCCCTGGCGACCAACTCCAGACATATATATATATATATACGTGATGTTAGAAGCACGCATACAATTAGTGCATAAATACGTATACATTGATACAATAGACACAACGAAAGCAGTGATAAATTAAGCTGTACTTAGTGAAAGATCAGTGATTATACCCCAACGTAAACGCAGGGTTTGCGATAAGGTGCCGTCATCCTGAGCGAATGACAGCTTTTCATAAGAGATCCTCCAAGCGGAGGATTTTCATAAAGTGGTTAACATAAACAATAGAACACAAGTAAGTAATACAACACAAGTCTGGAAACGTCGTTTTCCAGATTTTTTCCAGACATTTTCCAGATTTTTTCCGAGTTTTCCCAGATATTTTCCAGACTTTTTCCAGCCATTTTCCAGGTTTTTACCAGACATTTTCCAGACTTTCTAGCCCTTTTCCAGGTTTTTTCCAGGCATTTTCCAGTCTTTTTCAAACCATTTTCCAGACTTTTCCAGACATTTTTCAGATATTTTACAAATCTAGAAAATTTTTGAAAAATGTATATATTATCCAAGGTTATTCTAAGCATGTAGCCATCGGCATAGGTGTGACTGGGCAAAAAATTGGGTTTTCGACGGAGGGTGGGCCCCCCTAAATTTTCGATTTTTTGCCAATTTTGGCAAAAATCGGGGCGGGGGTTACCAAAAACCTGAAAATCTGGGGGGGGGTGCGAAAATTTGTCATTTTGGTGGGGGGATGGGAAAACACACCTATGGCCATGGGGAGGAGGAAAACCACATTTTCGGATTTGGGCTGGAAATTCATTTTAAGGCAGCGCAGCAGGGTTTTCTCAAAATCGACATGTGCTCATAGTTTCACCGGTTTATTTATTATTTCTCTTTAAGCCAAAAATTTGGACATTTTTGAAAATTTTTGCAAAATTTACCCTAAAATACCCAATTTTTGGCCGTTTTTCGCGCCTTTGGCGCAACTACCCCCCACCCCCAGCCGCCCACCCTTTTACACCTATGCTTTTAGCAACGTTCACAAAAAATCACCAAAAAATCAGAACAATCACCACCTACCTACAAACTGCTATCAGAGCGCTTGCCGGGCATCTGTTCCTGATTTCTTCCTAACCGACAAGTCCTGAGGATTTCTCGTTTACATTTCTCGGATATACGGTACATTTTTTGAAAGAATGACCGTTGGCGGAATTAACAAATTGGCGAAATTTCGCTAAAAGTTGGCGAATTTCGCCAAAGTTGACGAAAAAGCTTCAGCGATTGTGTATTTCGCGAACGAGTTGGGCACTTTTGGCAAATTTGGCGAAAAGTCCCAAAAAAAGTTGGCGAATGAATAAGGGAGGAGTTTACTTCGCCAACAAGTTGGGCCTATATTCGCCAAAGTTGGCCAAAGTCCGAAAAAAATTCGCAATTGAAATAGGAATGCTGAAAATTGAACATTACTATATATAAAGTGCTTATCATAGGGGTCGCGGCAGCGCCCCCTATAATATGTGTGAAAAGCGGCTGGAGACAGTGTAAAATAAGCTGCGCAGAAGCTGCGCAAAATCCTGCGCAGATCCTGCGCAGATTTCATGCGCAAATTGTAGAGCACATCGAGTTTAGTATGTCTGTGAAGTTTCAGTCCCGTATCACTTACCGTTAAAAAGTTGCGCCCCGGACCGGTTATGGCGGCGACGATGTTTTTTTCCGGTTTCTCCTATTTGATGGTTGTATTGTACATAATGTTCGCCGCTTTCACGTGATCTGCAGCGGTGGGCCAACCTAAAGGGCTATGGGGTCTAGTAGTACCCTCTAAAGAATTTAAGAATCACAACGTTTTTTGCGCCGCAGTGGCGCCGCAAAGTCGGCTCATAGCGAAAAGTGACAATTTTTGTGGTCGTCGCTCAGGTCGAACGTTACGAGCTGGAGCTGATTTCTTTTTATATTCAGAAATTACATATATTGAACTAACTAACGGTCCAGGTCGCGTGTCTGTATCTCCTCCCTAGCGACCACAGTGGCCCGTCAAAGATGGCGAAAATTCAAAAAATGAAAAATCGAAATTTCTCGCTATCTATTTAACTTTGAACGATCAAATCTTCCATACAATGGTTTTCTGGCACGGAGAATCGATTCCCGCAGTCAGTTTTACCGTCAGACCCACCCATCTTGCTGGGCTGGTTCCACTTTGCCGTCGGGAGGGTCAAGTCGGAAACCGCTTCCTGGAGGTCCATAGTAGGCTTTACCTGGCCTCTCAAAACTTTGTCTATAGGGGTTTTCTGGTGTGCCCAGCTCATTCCCGGTATCCGTTTTGCCGTCCGACGTGTCTATTGCTGGGCTGGTTCTACTTTGCCGTCGGGAGGGTCAAGTCGGAAACCGCTTCCTGGAGGGCCATAGTAGGCTCTACCTGGCCTCTCAAAACTTTGTCTATAGGGGTTTTCTGGTGTGCCCAGCTCATTCCCGGTATCCGTTTTGCCGTCCGACGTGTCTATATTGCTGGGCTGGTTCTACTTTGCCGTCGGGAGAGTCAAGTCGGAAACCGCTTCCTGGAGGTCCATAGTAGGCTCTATCTGGCCTCTCAAAACTTTGTCTATAGGGGTTTTCTGGTGTGCCCAGCTCATTCCCGGTGTCCTTTTTGCCGTAGGACTCATCCATCTTGCTGGGCTGGTTCCACTTTGCCGTCGGGAAGGTCAAGTCGGAAACCGCTTCCTGGAGGTCCATAGTAGGCTTTACCTGGCCTCCGAAAACTTTGTCTATAGGGGTTTTCTGGTGCGCCCAGCTCATTCCCGGTATTCGTTTTGCCGTCCAACGTACCTATTTTGCTGGGCTGTTTCTACTTTGCCGTTTGAAGGGTCAGTCGGGTGGGAGGGTCAAATGGTCGAAAATAAAGTTTCTCAAAAGTGGTAAAATTTGGTATCAAATGAAAGCCGTAAGTGAGCTGAGCAACTTTTACCATAGAACTGCGTACCCAAAGTGGCCGTAGAGTGCTGTGGTGGGGTGGGTTGGGGACTTAGGCGATTTTGGGTCAAACATAAAATTTTTCAAAAGTGGTAAAATTTGGTATCAAATGAAAGCCGTAAGTGAGCTGAGCAACTTTTGCCATAGAACTGCTCACCCAAAGTGGCTGTAGAGTGCTGTGGTGGGGTGGGGTGGGGACTTAGACGAAAAATTTGGTATCAAATGAAAGTCCTAAGTGAACTGAGCACCTTTTGCCATAGAACTGCACACCCAAACTGGCTGTAGAGTGCTGTGGTGGGCTGGGGTGGGGACATAGGCGATTTTGGGTTAAAAATAAAATTTTTCAAAAGTGGTAAAATTTGGTATCAAATGAAAGCCCTAAGTGAGCTGAGCAACTTTTGCGGTGTCGGATTTATGCCTTTCTCAACCGGAATTTAAAGGATAGACATAGGCCCAACACACATATTATCCCCTTTTGTGCGGAGGATTTTTGTTACTTGTATATATATATATATATATATATATATATATATATATATATATATATATATATATATTAGGGATCGGACGGAGGTGGGATTTTGCCTCCGGCCGGAGCCGGAGCCGGAGGCAGGTCACCTCCGGCCGGAGCCGGAGCCGGAGCCGGAGGTAGTCCAAAAATGAAACTAAATTTTTAAAAACAGTTCATGGAATTCTGAATCTCATTTTTGCCTTTTTTTGGCTGTGTTGTCATTTTTGGTCATCAGGCATAATGTATTCAAATAATGAATAATTTTATTCATTGAAATTTTCTATTGCAAGTAAAATTCTGCTTATATATATCCTTAACGTCTTTTCTCTCGAAGACCTTCAAAGAATAGTTATACAGATTCAACGTATATATAGCTATACCAGTCAGAAAGAAAAACTTAATCCACACATATTTTATTTTCAACATTTTAACATTTAACAGTTATATACGCATAACCCTCAAACCTTTTAAGCTTTAATAAAGGAACTGAAGCTGAAACATACGGCAGCCTCAGAAGTGAGTATGAAGCTAACAGTACACTTCAATTCTTATATTAGTTTTTATTCAAAACATTTAAATTTATTAAATTTAAATTCATTCATACTTTATTACATACGTAATTATTTCTTAGGTTGTTAGTTCAGAAAGAGGAGTAAAATACGTTTTTACGTATTGGAAAAATATTGAATCGGGTTTATAGTAGCGAATCTAGAGATAGATTATATGCAAGTTGATAAAGCATGTCAAAGTACGCATGCTTGTACTGTATTGTATATGTAGATTCCATATATATAATTCCTACCCGCCAAGCTTTAATTTCAGTTTTTAACTCTAATTCAAGTTGTTGTTCGAACTATATTATATAATTGTTATTCTAATAGTTAATTTGATCCAAATTGTTCCAAAATTTGAAAGTTTCTGCAGCAATTAAAACTTTGA
>JASAND010002233.1:0-11138 GCA_030248195.1 Trissonchulus latispiculum | reverse complement strand
GTGCTTCAGTTACATTGCTGACACAAAGAAATTTAATTGAGACACGTTTCAATTAAGCATAAAAACGTAAATACTTACTACTACCTCATAAGTAGAGGTGAGCAGCCCCACTTTTGAGTCAAGCGGTCTTATTTCGCCAAAGGAATTTAGATTAATTGCAGGCAACGAGTCACTATCTGAAAACGTCAAATAACCATCCAATTAATTAAAATTTTTAAAAATAGTAATTAAAGTGATTAATTGAACAAGCGTTGTTGCTTAGCTACTGCCAGGCTTAATCAGAATTGGTTTCGACGCAGAAGACTTGCAGCTGCTACATAAGTAAATGGCTTAGGTGCAACGAACGATTATGCGGTGTGTCATGGGGGTGCAGAAGTTTTTCCTTTGCCCTTAGCAAAATTGCTATTTTCGTCCATAGCCTGCACGACGGCTATATGTGTGGAAGGGTGTGCGATATTTTGAATATGAAATTTTGCCAAAAAAAATTTGGTCAGTTTTAGATAATATTTGTGTCGGAAATGGCAGATTTTATGTTGAAAAATGGCAATTTTTAGCTGCAAAAATTAGTGCACAGTTTGGGTGTAGTTTTTGTTAAAAAATTTCGATTGTTGAGTTGAGACCCCCCCCCAGTGGTTGGTGCTCGGGGGCTGGCCCCTCGCTTAGCGATTTGGGCCCCTCCCTTTGGGGTGTCGGCCCCCCCCTTGAAAAATTTTTCAGCTGTTTATATGCATAATTTGAATGATTTTCAGAATTTTTTTTAAAAAATTCGGCAAATTTTTGCTAAAAATTGAAAAATGTTTGCTACAAATTGAAAAACTATTGCTAAAAATCGGAAAAATTTTTGCTAAAATTTGAGAATTTTTCGGGAAATGAAGGTAAAATTTGCCAAAAATTGGCAAAAATTTATGCGATTTCCCAAAAGAGGTGGCCGGGATTTTTGGGTTCGGCCCCCCCCCTTCAAAAAATCCTTTGGCGCCGCTGCCCCCCCCCAAGACAGATTTGGACTTTCTATAGTACTCCCCCCAAACCCAAACAGGTGGTACACCTATGGTCGTTACACCTATGCCATGCTGTCAATACCCTAGTCAGTATATCTCAGTATATATATACAAGCGTCCGCTATCATAGTTTTCTCTACAACTATTTTTGATTGCGTGTATGTCTGATTGAATTTGCTTAATTATCAATGATTAATTAAGCAATTTCAAGATACGTACATGTCAATGTATCATCTAATTTCTGGATTGGACACAATCATCGCTGCTGGCCATTATGCTGATGATGCGAAATTTGGGTATGTAATGTCTGTATATGGTCTTTTTATATATGGTCTTTTTATATGTACGTATTTCAGGGTTCATGCGACCTGGAAAAACCTGGAAATACCTGTAAAAACCTGGAATTTCGGTAAAGACCTGGAAAAACCTGGAAAAACCTGGAACTTATTGATTGATTTCAAAGTTTCAGCAAATTTTCTTTGTTTAAGCAATAAAATTTTAAAAAACGCACCAACTTCACTTCTGTCGAGCACTTTTTTGCAAGCTTCTACATCTCAGTTCCTAGTTTACTAATTGTTTTTGTCTTTATTTGCATTTCTTACAATATTTGACTTTGTTGTCTTTATGCACATTTCTGACAATATATTTATTGTCAAGCGGGAAAAAACCCACGTTTTCTTTCTTGGACCAGAACTTTCGACTGGTTTGGGCTAGCACGGCTTTGATACTATATTTAATTAGTGTTTGCCCTAAGCTTTCGAATGAGGAATAGTTTGTGTCTCTTGGCCCTGTCGTCCCCCAAAATCTACTTTTTCGACCCCCCCTCCCCCTTTATTGCCAGTCGCCCCTCCCTACTTTTTTTCAAACCCCCACCCCCGCTTTTTTCGCAAGCCGCACCTATGGTAGCACCTGTTTGGGTTGGGGTGGGGTTTGAGGGATGGGAGTAAAAAATCCGAATCTGGCTTGGGGGTTCGCAAAAATCGGCAAACTTTTCAGCTAAACATTGCAATTTTTCAACATAAAATCTAAATCTATATCTGAATATAGACATTTTTTGACAAAATTTCATATTCAAAATATCGCACCCCTTCCTCACATATAGCCGTCGTGCAGGTTATGGACGAAAATAGCAATTTTGCTAAGGACAAAGGAAAAACTACGCCCCCCCCCCATGACACACCGCCTTATCGTTCGTTACACCTATGCCATTTACTTATGAAACAGCTGCAAGTCTTCCCCGTCCAAACCAATTCTGACTAAGCCTGGCAGTAGCTAAGCAACAACGCTTGTTCAATTAGTAACTTTAATTACTATTTTTAAAATTATAATTAATTGGATGGTTATTTGACATTTTCAGTAAGTGACTCATTTACCTGCAATTAATCTAAATGCATTGGCGAAATAAGACCGCTTGACTCAAAAGTAATATTGCTCACCTCTACTTAGCAGTCCCGGTAAGTATTTACGTTTTATGCTTAATTGAAACGTGTCTCAATTAAATTTCTTTTGTGTCTCATTTAGCACATAGCACCAGCTATCTGTCTCAATTACTTTTAAGCTTGACTCATTAAACTGGGCTGCTAAGTTGAGGGATGTTATGACAACCGTGATGGCCCCTCTATAAAAAACAGGCAGCGGCAACCCATTCACGCCAATTTGCTTGTTTCTTTTCTAATTGTTTTCTAGAAATGGGCTTCGTGTGGACCCCCGAGAGAAAAGATGGGGGGAGGGTTTGTTTTCTTACTTATTTCTAATTGTTTTCTAATTGATTTCTATTATTTTTTCACTTATTTCTAATGTTTTCTAAAATATTTCTAATGGTTTCCAAATGAAAAGCTTAAACCACAAAATTAATTTTCTGGTGTTTTCCTATTCGATTTCTTTATTCGTTCTGCTGGAATCAATATCCGAACCCCTCATTTTGGCGTGTTGTCCCCAACTCGTCCTATTCCTCTCCATGGGTTTCTCCCCGTCCCCACTCATATTAAGTAAGATGCTCGGTAATTGTTGATTTTTAAATTTTTAAGGATTTTTGGTCTAAAATTTTTAAATTTTCCTGATTCACCGGAAGGTTTTGTTCCATAATCGTCTAATTTGGTGCTAAAACTGACTGTTTGTGAGCAAGTTTTAGCTTAGTTATAGCAGATGCAGAAAACAGGCTAATCTTACTGAATATTGAATATGCTCATAGGTGTACCTTGAGAAAACGTTGGGGGAGGGGGTAGCCGAAATTAGGGTGGGTGGGGTCAGCCGTTTTGAGGTGGGGTGGGGTCCGGAAAAGTCGAATTTGGGGGGGGGGGGTTAAAAAATGTTTTTGTCAAAAATTTAGAAAAAATTTGAAATTTGCTAAAAAAGCGTTATTTCCAACTAAAAATCAACAATATTTCTTCATTTCTGCTCATTTGTTCGAAAAAAACTTGAATTTTTTGCAAAAATTTCGAATTTTTACAAAAAATTTCGAATTTTTACTAATTTTGAGGCAAAATTTTCAAAATTTTGAGGGTGGGGTCTGGCAAATTTGGGTGGGTGGGGTCCGGGATTTTACCATTTGGGGGTGGGGTCTGCCTTCAAAATTTCGAGGGTGGGGTCGGCACTTTTCCATTTGGGAGGAGGGGGTCCCCCCCACCCCCCCCAGGTACACCTATGAATATGCTTATGTACAGTACGTATATACAGCTCTTTAAAAACTTACATACGTTATACGTATATACATAATTTTTGGGGGAGATTGCGACAGGTAGCATTTTTGCCGAAGTTAGCGAATTTCGCGCAGACATTTCACGAAAGAATTGAATTGACGGGATATGTATAACTCATGGGAAGTTAGCAGAGCTGAACTTTAGCAAGTCAAGTTTTTTGTTAAAAATCAGCGAAGTTTGCCAAATCTGAAGAAAATCGCTACCTTGCGCGAAGTTCGCAAAAAAGGTTTTTAAATAAGAGCAGTATATATATATAATTTAGATATAATTATGCACACACATATATATAGTTCATGGAACTGAAATTTGGAGTAGAAGATTGTCCAGCGCCAGCAAAGATGAAGTGTCTTACTGGCGTATACAGGGGTTGGGGCTTTTCGAAAATGGTTTGACCCTTGGAAATTTTTGGAACAAAACATTGAGAGCGTGGGTCGTTGAAATTTAATATTTAGAACCAACCTGGGGATGGGGTTTCTTTAGTGGGGGGGCGCCCCTTAACTTTTTGGGTATATACCCCCACTTTTTTGGGCTCCCCCAGTAAGGCTCCTCACAATAAGGTGCCCAGAAAATGCCGAATTTTAAGGATTTTTGGTCAAAAATCGTCTATTCAGGTACCAAAACTTGATTTTTGAGCTTATTTAGAGTAGCATACGTAGAAAACACGCATTTGTTTACCGTGTTTTAGTCCATTTTATTCCTCCGCCCACTTCAAGTCTTTCCGCCGGTTTTGGCCTAGAGAAGATCCAGCCATCTCTAATGTAATTCTCGGTTTCAACGGAAATGAACGCATATTTTGCTTTTAAAAAATTTAAAAGTTTTTAATGGTTTGACGTATCGAAATGCTGATTATACAGGTAGCTAAGCCTAGTCGTAAGCTTTCTTATGAGCTATAGAACACCTCTCTAGGGTGTGCCGTTAGCGAGAAAAATTGTCCCAAACTGGCGGAAAAAACCCACTGCGGGAAAAACCCACCCCGAAAATTTTTGGCAAGTTGCCAGGAGCATTTCTAACCATTCCAAATGAAAGAGCGGGTTGGTTTTAGTACTAAAATTGAGGTCATATGGTCATTTGAAAATGTTGTATCTTTAACACATAAACATAGGCAAATTTTGGAAATTTTTAAAAATTGTTTATTTTCGGCAGTTTAAGCATCCTATCGTGTAGAAAACGTGTTTTTCTTGTATTTAGAGCCAAACTAGAACCATTTTAAGGCAAAAATAAGCATTTTTGGTCAAAATTGAAATTTTGGCTTGAAATGGCACCGTGTCCGATTTAGACCCCCTGGACCATCCATAACAGTACCAGGTAAAACCTATACCAATTTAATCTGTAAGCTCTATTAAACAAATGTATGTATTGGTTTGACCTTTCCGGTCAATGGTTAGAAAAAAATTTAATTTTGAAAAGTGGGTTTTTTCCCGCCGTGGGTTTTTTCCCGCCAACTCCAGGTCACCCCCAGGTCGTACCGGAGGGGTCAGAGCAGTGTGGCATATATCATCATGGAGCGCAACAAGTGCCCTACCGGTACATATAATCCGCTTTGGTCTATGTCTTTCCAGTAGTTCAGGGTGGCCCGGCAAAGTTTGCCAAATTTCGGCACTTGGTCGGACCAAAATGTCCAAAAATTTCAAAGTCCCAAAAAATTTGCAGGGAAGCATAGGGAGCTACCATAATACACCCTCACCTCCAGGGCAGGCCCGCACCCAGGATTTTGAAAAGGGGGGGTCCAAGGTAAAACGCAACGGGGGGTCTGGGGGCGGAGCCCCCCAGAAGTTGAAGAATTTTTGCATTTTTGTCCAAGAACAGTACATTGGACGTTTATTTCTTGCAAAAGGCGAATTATCGCGCCGAAGGCGCGAAAATTTTTTAAAAATAGCTGTTTGTGCCATAAAAATAGCAAAAATGTTTCACTTCGTCAACCCAAAAGGGGGGGTCTAGACCCCTTAACCCCCCCCCCCTGGGTGCGGCCTTGCTCCAGGGTTATTTTGGATGCTCTTCAAGATAGGCTATTAAAATCCTAGATAGCTCATACAGGTAATCCCGCACTGGGGGTGGGTTTTTCCCGCATTGGCGAGTGGGTTTTTTCCGCATTGGCGAGTGGGTTTTTTCCCGCTTGACTATACCTTTGATGCAACGGGCCCCTGTCATCATATTATATACTCTTCCTACTTTTCCTACTTTTTTCTACGTTTTCGCCATTCCTACTTTTCCCTAGTTTTTGCTGAAAATTCCTACTTTTCCCTTCTTTTTTACGAACAGATCAGAAATATTTCAATTTGAAATTTTCAAAGTGTCCGTAACGTTACTAAATCACTGGATTTCAAAAAATTTTGGTTCGGAGCTATTATGTATATATTTTTACGCCTACTTTTGTAAGGGTGGACTCGGGACGGGAATCACATTTTTGTTTCCATGATTCGGGTTTTTTCCCGCAGTGGGTTTTTTCCGCCAGTTTGGGACAATTTTTCTCGCTAACGGCACACCCTAGAGAGGTGTTCTATAGCTCATAAAGCTTACGACTAGGCTTAGCTACCTGTATAATCAGCATTTCGATATGTCAAACCATTAAAAACTTTTAAATTTTTTAAAAGCAAAATATGCGTTCATTTCCGTTGAAACCGAGAATTACATTAGAGATGGCTGGATCTTCTCTAGGCCAAAACCGGCGGAAAGACTTGAAGTGGGCGGAGGAATAAAATGGACTAAAACACGGTAAACAAATGCGTGTTTTCTACGTATGCTACTCTAAATAAGCTCAAAAATCAAGTTTTGGTACCTGAATAGACGATTTTTGACCAAAAATCCTTAAAATTCGGCATTTTCTGGGCACCTTATTGTGAGGAGCCTTACTGGGGGAGCCCAAAAAAGTGGGGGTATATACCCAAAAAGTTAAGGGGCGCCCCCCCACTAAAGAAACCCCATCCCCAGGTTGGTTCTAAATATTAAATTTCAACGACCCACGCTATTCGCGCGGTCTCAATGTTTTTTTCCAAAAATTTCCATGGGTCAAACCATTTTCGAAAAGCCCCAACCCCTGTATACGCCAGTAAGACACTCCATCTTTGCTGGCGCTGGACAATCTTCTACTCCAAATTTCAGTTCCATGAACTATATATATATACATGTGTGTGCATAATTATATCTAAATTATATATATATACTGCTCTTATTTAAAAACCTTTTTTGCGAACTTCGCGCAAGGTAGCGATTTTCTTCAGATTTGGCAAACTTCGCTGATTTTTAACAAAAAACTTGACTTGCTAAAGTTCAGCTCTGCTAACTTCCCATGAGTTATACATATCCCGTCAATTCAATTCTTTCGTGAAATGTCTGCGCGAAATTCGCTAACTTCGGCAAAAATGCTACCTGTCGCAATCTCCCCCAAAATTATGTATATACGTATAACGTATGTAAGTTTTTAAAGAGCTGTATATACGTACGTACATAAGCATATTCATAGGTGTACCTGGGGGGGGTGGGGGGGACCCCCTCCTCCCAAATGGAAAAGTGCCGACCCCACCCGCGAAATTTTGAAGGCAGACCCCACCCCCAAATGGTTAAATCCCGGACCCCACCCACCCAAATTTGCCAGACCCCACCTCACAATTTTGAAAATTTTGCCTAAAAATAAAAATTAGTAAAAATTAGAAATTTTTGCAAAAAATCAAGTTTTTTTCGAATAAATGAGCGAAAATGAAGAAATATTATGGATTTTTAGTTGGAAATAACGCTTTTTTAGCAAATTTCAAATTTTTTCTAAATTTTTGACAAAAACATTTTTTACCCCCCCCCCAAATTCGATTTTTCCGGACCCCACCCCACCTCAAAATGGCTGACCCCACCCACCCTAATTTCGGCTATCCCCTCCCCCAACGTTTTCTCAAGGTACACCTATGAGCATATTCAATATTCAGTAAGATTAGCCTGTTTTCTGCATCTGCTATAACTAAGCTAAAACTTGCTCACAAACAGTCAGTTTTAGCACCAAATTAGACGATTATGGAACAAAAACTTCCGGTGAATCAGGAAACTTTGAAAATTTTAAACCAAAAATCCTTAAAAATTTAAAAATAAACAATTACCGAGCATCTTACTTAATATGAGTGGGGACTGGGAGAAACCCATGGAGAGGAATGGGACGAGTTGGGGACAACACGCCAAAATGAGGGGTTCGGATATTGATTCCAGCAGAACGAATAAAGAAATCGAATAGGAAAACACCAGAAAATTAATTTCGTGGTTTAAGCTTTTCATTTGGAAACCATTAGAAATATTTTAGAAAACATTAGAAATAAATGAAAAATAACAGAAATCAATTAGAAAACAATTAGAAATAAATAAGAAAATAATAAGAAATTAGAAATTAATTACATAGAAAACAATTAGAAAGTGGACAGTGGTTTTTCAGAAAACAATTAGAAAAAATATAGAAAACAATTAGAAAATAATTAGAAAACAATAAGAAAATTTTTCAGAAAAAATGAGAAAATAGTGAGAAAACATTTGACACATTTTTCTAATTGTTTTCTAAAAATGGGTTTCGACTTCGTGTGGTTGGTGGGGGGGAATTCTCCCCACCCCAAAAGTTCTGGGGGAGGGTTGAACAAATGGCTGGGGGGATGATACCCCCACCCCAACCCCCAAACCCTCCCCCCCATCTTTTCTCTCGGGGGTCCACACGAAGCCCATTTCTAGAAAACAATTAGAAAAGAAACAAGCAAATTGGCATGAATGGGTTGCCGCTGTCTGTTTTTTATAGAGGGCCATCACGGTTGTCATAACATCCCTCAACTTAGCAGCCCAGTTTAATGAGTCAAGCTTAAAAGTAATTGAGACAGATAGCTGGTGCTATGTGCTAAATGAGACACAAAGAAATTTAATTGAGACACGTTTCAATTAAGCATAAAACGTAAATACTTACCGGGACTGCTAAGTAGAGGTGAGCAGCCCCACTTTTGAGTCAAGCGGTCTTATTTCGCCAATGCATTTAGATTAATTGCAGGTAAATGAGTCACTTACTGAAAATGTCAAATAACCATCCAATTAATTATAATTTTAAAAATAGTAATTAAAGTTACTAATTGAACAAGCGTTGTTGCTTAGCTACTGCCAGGCTTAGTCAGAATTGGTTTGGACGGGGAAGACTTGCAGCTGTTTCATAAGTAAATGGCATAGGTGTAACGAACGATAAGGCGGTGTGTCATGGGGGGGCGTAGGTTTTCTTTTGTCCTTAGCAAAATTGCTATTTTCGTCCATAACCTGCACGACGGCTATATGTGAGGAAGGGGTGCGATATTTTGAATATGAAATTTTGTCAAAAAATGTCTATATTCAGATATAGATTTAGATTTTATGTTGAAAAATGGCAATGTTTAGCTGAAAAGTTTGCCGATTTTTGCGAACCCCCAAGCCAGATTCGGATTTTTTACTCCCACCCCTCAAACCCCACCCCAACCCAAACAGGTGCTACCATAGGTGCGGCTTGCGAAAAAAGCGGGGGTGGGGGTTTGAAAAAAAGTAGGGAGGGGCGACTGGCAATAAAGGGGGAGGGGGGGTCGAAAAAGTCGATTTTGGGGACGACAGGGCCTAGAGACACAAACTATACCTCATTCGAAAGCTTAGGGCAAACACTAATTAAATATAGTATCAAAGCCGTGCTAGCCCAAACCAGCCGAAAGTTCTGGTCCAAGAAAGAAAACATGGGTTTTTTCCCGCTTGACAATAAATATATTGTCAGAAATGTGCATAAAGACAACAAAGTCAAATATTGTAAGAAATGCAAATAAAGACAAAAACAATTAGTAAACTAGGAACTGAGATGTAGAAGCTTGCAAAAAAGTGCTCGACAGAAGTGAAGTTGGTGCGTTTTTTAAAATTTTATTGCTTAAACAAAGAAAATTTGCTGAAACTTTGAAATCAATCAATAAATTCCAAGTTTTTCCAGGTTTTTCCAGGTCTTTACCGAAATTCCAGGTTTTTACAGGTATTTCCAGGTTTTCCCAGGTCGCATGAACCCTGAAATACGTACATATAAAAAGACCATATATAAAAAGACCATATACAGACATTACATACCCAAATTTCGCATCATCAGCATAATGGCCAGCAGCGATGATTGTGTCCAATCCAGAAATTAGATGATACATTGACATGTACGTATCTTGAAATTGCTTAATTAATCATTGATAATTAAGCAAATTCAATCAGACATACACGCAATCAAAAATAGTTGTAGAGAAAACTATGATAGCGGACGCTTGTATATATATACTGAGATATACTGACTAGGGTATTGACAGCATGGCATAGGTGTAACGACCATAGGTGTACCACCTGTTTGGGTTTGGGGGGAGTACTATAGAAAGTCCAAATCTGTCTTGGGGGGGGGGGCAGCAGCGGCGCCAGGATTTTTTGAAGGGGGGGGGCCGAACCCAAAAATCCGGCCACCTTTTTTTGGGAAATCCATAAATTTTTGCCAAATTTTGGCAAATTTTACCTTCATTTCCCAAAAAATTCTCAAATTTTAGCAAAAATTTTTCGATTTTTAGCAAAAGTTTTTCAATTTGTAGCAAACATTTTTCAATTTTTAGCAAAAATTTGCCGAATTTTTTAAAAAAAATTCTGAAAATCATTCAAATTATGCATATAAACAGCTGAAAAATTTTTCAAGGGGGGGGCCGACACCCCAAAGGGAGGGGCCCAAATCGCAAAGCGGGGGGGCCGGCCCCCCCGGGCGCAGCCACTGGGGGGGGGTCTCAACTCAACAATCGGAATTTTTTACCAAAAACTACACCCAAACTGTGCACTAATTTTTGCAGCTAAAAATTGCCATTTTTCAACATAAAGTCTCCCATTCTCTCTCTCTCTCTCTCCGACACAAATATTATCTAAAACTGACCAAATTTTTTTTGGCAAAATTTCATATTCAAAATATCGCACACCCTTCCACACATATAGCCGTCGTGCAGGCTATGGACGAAAATAGCAATTTTGCTAAGGGCAAAGGAAAAACTACGCCCCCCCATGACACACCGCCTTATCGTTCGTTACACCTATGCCATTTACTTATGAAACAGCTGCAAGTCTTCCCCGTCCAAACCAATTCTGACTAAGCCTGGCAGTAGCTAAGCAACAACGCTTGTTCAATTAATAACTTTAATTACTATTTTTAAAATTTTAATTAATTGGATGGTTATTTGACATTTTCAGTAAGTGACTCATTTACCTGCAATTAATCTAAATTCCTTTGGCGAAATAAGACCGCTTGACTCAAAAGTGGGGCTGCTCACCTCTACTTAGCAGTACCGGTAAGTATTTACGTTTTATGCTTAATTGAAACGTGTCTCAATTAAATTTCTTTGTGTCTCATTTAGCACATAGCACCAGCTATCTGTCTCAATTACTTTTAAGCTTGACTCATTAAACGGGGCTGTGTTGAAGG
>JASAND010002232.1:0-11104 GCA_030248195.1 Trissonchulus latispiculum | reverse complement strand
ATGTTTGAATAGTCAATCAGTATATCTATATACAAAGCCATAGATTACGAGACTTCATGCTATATCCTTCAATTGCGTTTTGATGCATGCTTCTCATACCATTTTCGCTGAATATTTTCTTTGAAAAATGAAAACTTTCTCTTCGGATTATCTCGGCTAGAATGGAATGAGAGCTTATATATACGTATATATACGTACGGACCAGGATGTTTAAGAAAGTTTATTATATAAATGTTATAACTACTAGGGATGGATCTGGAGGGTAGCCCCGTCGTCGCGATTTGAAGGTAGGAAAAAGCAAACAGGAAAAATAGAAAAAAGGGACGTCACCTCCGCCCCCCAGACCCCCCAAACTGTATCGGGTTGTTCTCGTCATTGTTAATGCTCAAAGACATGATACATACAATGACACCAGATATTATTATATGAGTATGTAAGTTAGCATGTATATTAGCGGGACAATGTGAAATATGAAGTAACACACGCCAACAATGTAAAATTCAACCAAAATTAGGAATTATAACCTAAAATCAAAACAAAACTGCATTTCTGCAAAAATTTATTTTTGACGTTGGACAAATAAAAATGACGTTCAGAAAATAAAAATGACGAAAATTTGATGAAATCCGATTTTGAAAAAAAAAAACGCTGGTGGGGACTTAGGCGATTTTGGGTCAAAAATAAAATTTTTCAAAAGTGGTCAAATTTGGTGCCAAATGAAAGCCCTAAGTGAGCTGAGCAACTTTTGACATGGAACCATCCACCAATAGTTGCTGTGCCAAATAACGTCACGTGCGTATGAAACTTTTGTCTTTACTTCTTCAACCGGAATTTAAAAGATATATATTTATTTATTATTTATTTAAAGGATATATATATATACGACACAGCCAACACACACATATTATCCTCTTTTGTGCGGAGCATTTTTGTTACTTGTATATATATATATATCAGTCAATTTCTGAGTAATTCACACTTGGGCACATAGAAGCCGCGATGGGTCAAAAAATAGAATTCGCTCAAACTCTGCCAGTTTGATGGTCCTAGGCTGGCATTTTTTTAGTGGGGGGGCCCCCCCCACTTTTCGGTTCCCCCCTCCACTTTTCGGAGCCCCCCCCACTTTCGCCCCCCCCCCACTTTTCGGCAAGCCCCCACCCACTTTTTTGGGGGTAGCCCAAAAGTGTCAAAAAATTAGGTTTTTGAGGTCAAATTTTCAAAAATTTTCTCACTTTTTATCTAATTTATGGACTTATAAGCTCATTTTAAGCTTAAAACAGCGATTTTTTTTGCGTTTTCACCTTAAAATGCAGATTTTTCGCTAAAAATTTAGGTATATTTTATTTTTGGCTCGCCCCCCCACTTTTCGGAAGCCCCCCCCCCACCTTCCCCCTCCCTAGGGGGGGGGGGGGGGGGGGGCGAAACCCCCCCCCCCCCACTTTCAAAACCTCAAAAAATGCCAGCTAGCGAATGAACTCACCACCCAAAAGATTATTGCAATTGGCTCAGCCAATTTCGAGCTATGGCAACTTGAAGTTGGGAACCCAGACTGCGGTTGGGACAGCAACGGTGCTGATATTTCGTTCTATTACTCGCGACTCATTTTGCTTAGGATTATGGTATATACACCGTTCGAAAGCTCTTTTTATGAGCTTCAAAACGACATACATTGAATGGTGCTGCATGCTTTAAATTTTGACTTTGACGTCAAAACAGTGATGGCAGCCTGAAAAAGTCGCATGCTTGAAAGGTGACATTTGGAACCATTGCAAGCGCTCAGTAAAAAAGTAAGACACGGACTTTTGTCCAATAATAGAACGATATGTTTGCATTAAGTGTGCCAAATTTGAGCAAAATTAATGATCCCTTGCGGTGTCTGCACTAAATTGTTTACAACTGATCCACCCATTTGATGATGCTTCTGTCGCATCTGATCAGCATAGAGAGAGATAAAGACAGAACAGTGAAGAGCTGTGGCTAGTATATTGCACAGATATTCTGTGGTGGCTTGTGCGTAGATGTGCGAACTTTCAGCAATTTTAATAGTCCATTGCATTGTCCCCAGCAAATTGGATTAAACTGTTACTAAAGTCTGACCAAAAAATGTGTGTACAAAATCTGTAAGGCCTCCAGTGAACTAAATATACGTCAGAACCCCATAAAACCCATATATTTTTGGAATCCTTGCAGCGAGACGGACATTTTTATAAAAATTAAATTTTTTTAAAATTTCAAAAGTTTTAAAATATCGGTTTTTCGGAGAATTTTTTCGGACCGTTCAAGGTATTCAACTCATTCGTTCGGAAAAATTTTCCCCTCCGAAGACGCATCGATTGACACAAGAACGAAAAAAATCGGTTGAGAAATAAGCATTTTATTCAAAAAATTCGTTTTTCCATTTTCTTTGATGTTTGCCGCTTTTTGCAACTTTGCTTAGCCGTTACTTGTGACTCGCTCAGTGGAAAAATTTTTTGGTTTAGATTTTCAGGACCGCCTAGGCGTCAGCTTTGATCTTATATAGATGGTATTTCAAAATTTGAATGTCGATTTTTTCGAAAAATACCACTTTTTGACCAAAAATTTCGGCATAGTGATTCTTGCAAAAGGGAGTAAAAATAGCATGATCATAAAGTTCAATCTGAGCTGTATCCAACGATATAAAGTTTTCGCGGCTATGACTTATATTGCGCCAGCAATGAATTTTTAAACAATATCCCTTATTTCAGTTGGTTTTGGCTCTCTTTGATGTTGCCGCAGTGATTTGACTGAAGCAGTGTAAACTAGAAAAACCAGCTGAAATAAGGGATATTGTTTAAAAATTCATTGCTGGCGCAATATAAGTCGTAGCCGCGAAAACTTTATATCGCTGGGTACAGCTCAGATTGAACCTTATGATTATGCTATTTTTACTCCCTTTTGCAAGAATCACTATGCCGAAATTTTTGGTCAAAAAGTGGTATTTTTCGAAAAAATCGACATTCAAATTTTGAAATACCACCTATATAAGATCAAAGCTGACGCCTAGGCGGTCCTGAAAATCTAATCCAAAAATTTTCCACTGAGCGAGTCACAAGTAACGGCCAGTCAAAGTTGCAAAAAGCGGCAAACATCAAAGAAAATGGAAAAACGAATTTTTTGAATAAAATGCTTATTTCTCAACCGATTTTTTCGTTCTTGTGTCAATCGATGCGTCTTCGGAGGGGAAAATTTTTCCGAACGAATGAGTTGAATACCTTGAACGGTCCGAAAAATTCTCCGAAAAACCGATATTTTAAAATTTTTGAAATTTTAAAAATTTTAATTTTTATAAAAATGTTCGTCTCGCTGCAAGGATTCCGAAAATATATGGTTTTATGGGGTTCTGACGTATATTTAGTTCACTGGAGGCCTTACAGATTTTGTACACACATTTTTTGGTCAGACTTTAGTAACAGTTTAATCCAATTTGCTGGGGACAATGCAATGGACTATTAAAATTGCTGAAAGTTCGCACATCTACGCACAAGCCACCACAGAATATCTGTGCAATATACTAGCCACAGCTCTTCACTGTTCTGTCTTTATCTCTCTCTATGCTGATCAGATGCGACAGAAGCATCATCAAATGGGTGGATCAGTTGTAAACAATTTAGTGCAGACACCGCAAGGGATCATTAATTTTGCTCAAATTTGGCACACTTAGTGCAAACATATCGTTCTATTATTGGACAAAAATCCGTGTCTTACTTTTTTACTGAGCGCTTGCAATGGTTCCAAATGTCACCTTTCAAGGATGCGACTTTTTCAGGCTGCCATCACTGTTTTGACGTCAAAGTCAAAATTTAAAGCATGCAGCACCATTCAATGTATGTCGTTTTGAAGCTCATAAAAAGAGCTTTCGAACGGTGTATATACCATAATCCTATGCAAAATGAGTCGCGAGTAATAGAACGAAATATCAGCACCGTTGCTGTCCCAAAACCGCAGTCTGGGTTCCCAACTTCAAGTCGCCATAGCTCGAAATTGGCTGAGCCAATTGCAATAATATTTTGCCTGGTTAGTACATTCCCTAGGACCATCAAACTGGCAGAGTTTGAGCGAATTCTATTTTTTGACCCATCGCGGCCTAGTTTGATCGTACCAGAAATCGACTGATATATATATATATATATATATATCTTCATTTTGTTTTGGAAAGAGGACTGTTCTCCATGACAACTCCTACGCTTATAATAAAGAAATCCAGATCCACCAAAAAGAAGTTGAGCATGATGCAGCCATGGATGCCTACAACGCTTCAGTGGGACTCCCAGCTGGGGCTGCTGCTGGGCCTTCAGTTGAACATTCAGCTCCGTCACCACCACCAAGCCGTCCTTCCGGAAAAAGAAGGAGGCCACGAAGTTGAATCAGAAGATTAAGAAAAATTCAACGGAACAATCTAATGCTTTGTATTGTTTTGTGAAATTAAAGTTTTTTGGTGACTTGAATACATTACAAATAGGATTAGATTTGATTAAATAGGATTTTCAAGTTCATAATGAAAACTCGTTTTTATACTATCTTTCTGCAGGTCCAATACCCTGATACCCACTGGGTTTGATTATCCATACTTGGTTGAATCAGTCTGGCTGGGCTAAGCATTTCCGTGTAATGCTCGAAAAACTTCAAAATTCTCAGATTTTGGGTTACGAAAACGGTATTTTTAGTTAACCAGGCTCAGAATTTTTCCAGACCTGGCTGGCTCTTCCATTTATTATTAATCATTGTAGCAGGTTTAATTTCGAAATTTGACCGTAAACTATTATTATCATTGTCGATGTTCTTTCGAATATTCGTATTGGGAACGTCTCCCAAATTCAAAACGAAGCTGTGTACAGAACTACGTACTCAGCTTTTTTTAGTTTCTATAGTTCATACAAACCGATCTACGTTTGACTTTTATATAAATGTTTTGCTAAAGCTCTGTCTTATAGGATGTACAGCTCCGTCCAAACCAATCAAACCCATTTGATTCAGTTCTAGATCGAGTCGCCTTTGGTTCTGCTATTCGCGCTCCGTCGGCGCTGTTTATCTTGACTCCCTCTGCTGTTAACCCTGGTTCCCTGTCTCAGTCTTCCTCACACTAACATTAGTTGGTCGGTTGGTACCAAAGCTTATAAACCAAACTTAATAGAGCGAGCACAATCCTTCTTCATGTTTAGGGGCATGCTGAGGACGCCCAGTTATTGGGACTGGGGATAATACAAGATTATAAACGAAAGAAAGAAGGATGTCACTACAGCACCTCCGATCCGAAAAATTTGGGACTGACGTGGGGATCGGTTGGTGGGGATTATCCGTTAACGCAAATATAATAGCAAATAACCTGGGTTGATGAAAACAGCTGGTTTAATTGGTGGGGAAAGGATTAGTGTGAGCCTTCGTATGGTTTGGCTTAGCGTTAGAGATGTTATAAAGCTTCTATTCCCTCTTGGGAAATAAAGGAGGCTTTTATCTATTTCGTGTACCTAGCATATACCATGTTTGAAGCCTTACTTCAAACCTACATCCCATGTAGAAGCTACACTTTTATTGGTTGCTAAATGTGTTAATTCAGTTTCCCTTTCATATATAGTTGGGAGAAAGTGCTTAAGGATGTCTATGGTTCAGTTTACTTTGACAATTTTAAACCATTTTGTCTAGAAGTATCTTTTTAGTTTTAGAACATATCATCATGCCCATGCATATTTCTGGATTCAGGGGCATATCCAGAGGGTTCGCTCCCCTTTTGTAGGGAAAATGGAATTTTTTTGCTTTTTAGTGCAAATTTGTCCACTTGTTGGAAAAAATTAGGTCTGGATCCCCTTTTCAGAATCCTGGATACGCCTCTGGCTGGAGGCTAATCGGAGGGAAGGAAGGAAAACTGATGGACTGAACTGAACTGACCATAAAGTCTGGAATGTTTTCCTCCAAAAATGGGACAACCGGTTGCGGTGAGTGATCCCTGTCTCTCAGCGAAGTGAGGGGTTCTCTGGGATTCAAAACTCCTGCTCCCAAAACATCTCAAGTATTCCAACTGGTGGTTTCCTTCGCTGTTAATTTGAATCCAATCTAACCAGAAATTTCAATAAAACTTTCTACATTTTCGTTAAATTGAACATTTGATAATTCTATCAATGACCTAAGAGGATTCATTGACGCTTCCTCAACTGTTTACCTGTTGTAAGACTGGCGGTCTATTTAATGCCTGCTGACTGATTACATTGCAGCACTTCTTGCAACGACTCCAAAGCTGAGATATACCGAATTGTAGCACCTGCAAATATGTTGGATATTTTCGATATTATTCGTTATTTATAGTGTTTGGTTTAGTTTTGTTTTAAACTCACTGAAATATTCAGTTTTACTACTTCATAGCTTTCCAAATATGACAATTTTTGGTTTTTTCGATTTTTAAATTTTTTTCTGATTAGAGTTTCTGTGGCCGGCTCTAAGGTTGGGACTTGTCTTGGGGCAATTTTAGTATCTGATTATAAACGCTTGTATTTTCTTCGATGTCACTGATTGATTTTACTGCTATAAATTTTGGATTGTTTTTAGGATTTTAAAGTTTATTTGTAGTCAGACCTTTAATCACTTACAACGGTTTCCCGACGGGTTCTATCAGGTTTTACAGCCGGCCCGCCAAAATAGGATAAGTAGAGAAAACATTAACCGTCACAGGTTGCGATTTTTGCAAACTTTCTCAGAAAAGATCATCCCAGAGAACAAGTTTTCTAAAAATCTGACTCAGAGCAGGACGAAAATGCGCTTAGATGTTTTAGTGTTTGCTCATTGGGAGTTCTAGAAAAGGTTTGCATTAAAACGAAAACTTTGCGCTTACACATGTGCACTATATCTACACACTTGTACATAGCTGTGGGTGGGTGTCTTGAAGTGCAGTCGACAACTATTGTTGTCCGGTTCTCGTAAGCGAAATTTCGCATTTCGCATCGTCCAAAAACTGCATTTTGTCAATTGCGAGCCGAAGTGCTGACTGAGCAGGGCAATTTAATTTTTCTGTAAAAATTCTTTCTTCCATTTATAAATTTAGGGTGTAGATTATTACATTTTGCAGCATCCAAATTTGTCTCTATATTCGTGGATCTGCAGTCTACAACTTTATTGCTGAACAGTGCAAGTTTACAGTAAACACAACAGCCCAATGTAAACTTGCAGTGCAGTTGCGTTTACTCACACTTGCACTGACTAAACCTGCATTTTGATAATTTCACAAAACTTTTTTTTGTCAACTTATTCACCCGGTCACTGTTTAATGCCTACAATTTGCCCGGAGGGTGAAGTTT
Source organism: Trissonchulus latispiculum (assembly GCA_030248195.1). Lineage (NCBI taxonomy): Eukaryota > Metazoa > Nematoda > Enoplea > Enoplida > Ironidae > Trissonchulus > Trissonchulus latispiculum. The sequence continues at coordinate 3,800 of JASAND010002232.1, read as the reverse complement.
CTGCAAACGTTTGTGTTATTGCAGTTGCGTTTGCTGGTTGACGCGCAGAACCAACGCGAACGTTTACTTCACTTATACTAACTTCAAAAATTTACAATTTAAATTCAAGTTAAAATATCTAAATGTTTTCTTCTCTATTTTAAATTTTGATATCGAAAAATAATTCGAAATCTAAAAATTGGCACCCCTTCCCCCACTTTTTGGAAAAGTTTACTCTGATGAAATTGTGATTAAATTAATCTTGCAAACTTGTCCTATGCTACACCTATGACTGTCTGTAGTACACTGTGTTGTTTGCACAGATTGGCTAACGTGAGAGAGAGGATTCAATAAGGTGTCAGGTCGCTTTGCAGTTTGCAATAACTGCAATTTCAATTGCAAATTGCAATGTGTGGACTTAATTTTGCTCAGCAGTTTTTTGGGACAGCTTTTTCACTATTGGCTTTTCATCTGTTTTTTGCAGTAGTTTTTCTGTATCTGTCTGTCTGGGCAGATTTTATTGCAACCTTTTCACTTTGCTCTCGTTAGTGATTTGTTAAGGTGCTTTCTTGCAAAACATCTCCAGATTTTACTTGTAGTTTAATTCTTTGCAAATCTAAAAACTATTTAAATGTGCTGTTTATGTAAACTGATTTTCCAGTAAAAATTTTTTTAAATACCACCAATTGGTTTGGATAGTATTACGACTGTGTTTGTTAGTTTCTTAGATATAGACGATTTTCTTTCTAAAAGTACCGCCTTGGAGCGTTGATCGCTTTTCAGCTAAGGTCATTAAGAAAACCCTTTGATTTTTACGACCGTTTTTGTGGAAACTTTAATGTCAGTTTTTGCTCATGTCAGAGTTTAGTGCTAGAACGAACGCTGTAACTTGGAAACGCTAGCGTTAAGTTTTTGGTTTGAAATTTTTCTTCCGTAATTTCTAGAAGTTTTAGGTCTATGATTAAAAATATTTTTTTCAATAACGTTGTGAGTTACAAATCATTAACAAGTCTTAATAGTCTAAATTAATCTGAATTAAATCACCATCAAACTGTAACAGCATGAAATGAAATTTATATTTGTATTCTGTTACAGATCAAATTCTCCACCAGAAAAGCCTTTAGTTCTGCTTTATTCCTCCGATAGTGCTGCTTTTCCGGGCCTATTATAATTCGTGAAAATCGCCATGTCTATGCAACAAAGCTACGAATCCGAGTATCAGTCGTCCATCGGACCACGGGAGACCTACGGTCGAACGAGCCGCAGCTCCGGGGCCATGAGTTCCGGCGGGGGTCGGGTCCTGAAAATTGTCACCGAAATGGGGGCCAGCACCGTTTCGGGCATTAGTCCGGCTTTCGGGGCCAACGCGGCCTCTTCGATCCTGGAATCGCGAGAGCGGGAGAAACGAGAAATGCAGGACCTCAATGACCGCCTGGGTGCCTACATTGAGAAGGTTCGTGGTCTGGAGGCGGAAAACCGTCGTCTGGCCGGCGATCTGGAATCGTTGCGGGGGCGCTGGGGTAAGGATACCTACGATATCAAGACGACCTATGACGGAGAGCTGGTGGAGCAGCGGCGAATCCTGGATCAGGCCTCGAAGGGCAAGGCGGAGATTGAGGTTCAGATCGCTCGCCTGCAGCAGGAACTGGGCGATATCAAATATCTGTAGGTTTTCTTTTTGGGGGGATTTGGGTTTTTGTAAATCTGGATTTTAGGAAAAGCATGGAATTATTAAACATCACTAAAATGGATTAATCTAAACTGTTTATGGCTTTATGGCCTCACGTGTAGTATTATTTGGCTCGGTAGTGGCTGTTAGTGTAATCTACATGCTACAGCCCTTCCGAGCAAGTGAGCCAGCGGTAAATATGTGCCTTGGGATCTTCATAACTGAATTCTTAATCCACATCTACATATAGTCTGCCAAAACTATGATGTCTGTTTTGCTTTGAATTTTGTTCGTTTCAACACTATCACAGCAATCAAGCCCTTTTGAAAAAAATCAGCTGTGTCGAGAATCGAACCACGGACCTTCCGATCGCCAAACAAACTTACTACCATTACACCATGCAGCCAAACAGGGAGATGGAATATATATGTTTAGAGCATCTAAATCTCTTGTTTCTTTCCGTAAATTGAAATGTTAAATTCAATCGGAAATGGATCTGGAGGGCAAAAGCTTAACTGTTTCTTATCCCGTATTTTAGTTTTCACTTTTTCCTATTTTTCTTTTTCCACTCTTTTCAGGACTGACCAGGGTCAACGTCTGCGCGCCTCTGACCGGGAGAAGATTGAAAACTACACGATCGAGCTGAGCGACGCCCAGACGGAGATTCAGCAGCTGCGTCGGCGCCTGGAAGGCCTCCAGGAAGAGTACGACAAATATACGCGTCAGAACCGAACGCTCAATGACGAGTTGGCCAAGGCTAGAGATGTAAGGATTTGTATACTAGAGAAAGAGTTCAAAGTTCAAATATTTGGTAGCTTAGTTAATACAAATCAGGGGAGCAAATTAAAATGTTGTAGTTAGCGTTGTAAACCCTGTGTAGAGAAAGGTTTGAGTTAATTTGAAGTTGTTTAACTACCTGCTTGAAAGTATCCTTGCCAGTTAATAATTTCATTATCTAAAGTTACTCTGATTCTGCTTCTGAAAAATTTAATAGTATCACAATGTTTTAGGATTTTTTGGATTGCTACCGAAGGAAATAGCCAAATATATACCATAACCTGTTTTAAGCCTTATTTAGTCATTTTTGTCTGTATCGCTAGCAAGAAATTTTTTCTTGAATCATTCGTCGTCATTGTTGATGTCCTCTTTTGTCTATTTTAGGATCTGGATCAGGAATCGATCAATCGCATCGATTACATGAACCAGGCTCAGACTTTGATGGAAGAAATCGATTTCCTGCGACGAATTCATGATCAGGTAAATAAATTTAATAAAATATATGATTAAACTTAATTAGCTCGGTGTAATTATTGTGGTCTGCATTGCTTAGACGTTTGCTTAGACAGAAAAAAATTGTGGCTTAAATGCTGCAGGTGATTCCAGTTTTTTTGTGCTTTCAGTCATGCCTATCATTTTTATTTCGTTTATTGGTTCTATATTTTATATTTTATAGAAGCGTTTGGTTGAAACCAATTCTATTTTGAGCGTCGATAACACTGGCCCTTGTCCTTTTTAATTAGCGACAACGGATTAACGTTTAAACTAATTTTTAGCACTTAGTTCAAATTCAGCGAGACGTGCAACTTTTCTTCATGATTTTTACTGTCTTTTTAGCGTACTGAAGTATTCGTAATTGCGCATTAGGCGTGTACTACTGTGGACAATTTACTTTTCGATAAATGGTACCAGTCAAATTCTGATTTTGGGTTTTTCAGGCAAACTTTTTATCAAATGATGTTTTCAGAGGCAAGTCACTGCATGCAGTGACGCTTTTCGAAAAACCTGCAGTTTTCTGTGCAAGTAACTGTGGAAAAATTGTTCAGAAATTTTCCTGCAGGATGGAAAAACACCATTGAATTTTCCTGTTTGCTTTCCAATTTTTTGTTGTTTACCTTGTGAAGTGTCTGGCAAACATTTTGTCCTTCGTGGGCACTCAGTGTAGTGGAAAACTCAAACAGCTTTTCTGAGCGTTCACTTTGTGTGTGTTTTTTGGAGTCCTTAGTCCAGATGGAAAAATTCAAACAGGGAAAAAATGCAGGGAAATGCTTTTAAGCACATTGTATCAGGTCATTTTGCGCGAGCATGTAATGTATAAATATATGTATATTCATTCATACACGTATATACGTATATGATGACTAAATATATGTGT
>JASAND010002231.1:0-16036 GCA_030248195.1 Trissonchulus latispiculum | reverse complement strand
TCAGTTACGTATTATGCGCAGCTCAGACGTTGGAGCCAATAGACACTTCCGACTGATCCAAATCCGCAAAGCTGGCCAAATCCCAGGACAGATCAGGATCTGCTGGTTCAAATCCAGAATCGGTCATAGGAGGATTTAGTCAATAAGTCAAAAAGGGAGGACAGACATCCAATAAGTAATGTATATACGTATCGGAGCGGGAGGACTGCATATATGCAAATTAATGCGGGATTGATAAAAGTCTAAGGAACCGGGTGGGGGGGTACAGGGACCAGGCAATTACCAGCTGCCAAATGCCACCGTGGTCAAATGTGGCATATCCAGTGGTCCAAACAGAGATCAGTGATAAATCTGAAGCAATAACTGGTATATTAGAGATCTGGTTTACGTATTTCTTGGCAATTTTATGGGAGGCATGATCGGGGCAGCTATCATCCAAAATGGGGGGGCACTTTTGTGGAAAAATGTTACAAATTTTTATGTTTTTGCGTGCACAAGCTGAAAAAAATCGAAAACATTTTAACTGTTTTTAAGCCTAAAATAGCGAAAATTCCTGTAAACTCCGGCGAAGCCGGAATTTTGAAAATTTGGGGTAAAATGGTAAAATTTGGCAAATTTTTGGTTTATCAGGGAGTTCGGAATTCAGGGGGGCGGCATTTCATGAGGGAGATGGCTTCTCCAATGGGGTGGGGAGGGGGAGGTCGCAAAATAGGGGACGGCCCCCCACTGCCACCAAAAATAAGCCAGGGAATGTACACCAGGATTAACCAGGGCAAGAGTCTAGGCGAGAAAAACAGAGGGTATAAAAAATTCAAAAATTGTCCTCTGAGCTCCCACCAAAAGTTGGTTGTGTGTGTGTATGTGTGTGTATGTTTCTGTGTGTGTGAGTGCGTGTGTTTGTGTGTGTTTGTGTGTGTGTGTTTGTGTGTGTTGTTTTGGTATGTGCGGTCTGTGTACGATGAGTAAGATACATTAGCAAAATAAACGCTGAATTCGAGAAGAGAAGCTGTGCCTACGCGTTTACACTACACCAAAGCTAACCATTTCCGATCTTTTACCTAAGCTAACAAAGCACTGTATGTGTATATACATCAACTCTCAAAGCATCAAAAAGTCATATCCAATTGAAAGAGAAGATTATGTTATATAAAAACCAGTTGTTCAACTGAAGCAAAGGGCGCAAAAATGAAAACGGTGCTGAAAACAAGCGCTTAAGCCAACCCACAGAAACTGCCATAGCCCATAATATGCCCATCGAGCTCATAAAAAACTTGAATTAATATAAGGAAACGACGTACGCATATGTAGAATTCCCGATTAGGAAAAAATTACATCATCTTATCCAATCAAAACCCGAGTAAGCAGTCGTGTCGCCCTTTGATTTGCTGACAACATGGCCTGCCTAGAAGTCACGTGCCCCTCTCTATCTTAGAAAAGACACGGAATGATTCCAGGCTGGGCAACTACGTAGCTATGAAAGCTAGGCTAAGCTTAAAAAATCCAACCCATACGTAGCGCTCCCTAACGGACCAATGCGCTAAACAAGCCATGCCGCAAGAAACATGGGAAAACATGGGGAAAAGAAGGTAAAAAGGAAAAGCAATTTTAACGAAAGTGTATATATATATATATATATATATATATATATATATATATATATATATATATATATATATATATATATATATATATAGGGGGGGCAACTTGGAACAGAAATTTTGGTAGAAATGCTGCCATTCGTCATAGCCCTGACTGATCTTAAGACAAAATTATGCATATTGAATCTGCGAGCTCGGGGGCTACATGGAACTGCAGTGTATTTGCTATATATTCAAAGCGTTAGTGCACTACGACAATAAACGTGTCGTCCCAAGTTAGAAATTCTAAGTTGGCCCTTGGGATGAAGGTGGCGATCGGAAGCGGTTTCATCCAGCTATCATCAGTTTCTTTGGCTAAAATCGAAGGAAACTTTATCTAAAATGTAGAGGAAGTCGAGGCGAACACAGTGATACCAAAACTATTGAGAAATTTTACATTAAGGTGTAAAGAAATTTGAGAATTTGCAAGCAAAAATATTACATCTGTCCCTGCTAAATAGCTCTTTGAAAAAACTCCGAAAAAAGAAAAAAATATATATTTAAATAAGAGAAGGGCAAAATAAGGAACAGCATAACCACTAACCAACCACTTATATACACCAATTAAACTTGCTGCACGCCGCTTAAAAATCGAAGTAGCAGTAGTTCTGTCTTACCCGACAGATATATACGTATATATATACATACTAAACTTTAGTTTATATATAGAATATGGGTATAGCTTAGCTTATGAATTGATAACTGGCACGCAGGTAATGTATTCCAAACCTTTGCTGGCACGTATAGACTATAAATGTATCTGTACAACCAAAACTTCAGAACAACATACACACATATTATATAGGTATAACTCTCCCAGTAGTTCTAAAATAGTTTTTGCATTACTCGAATACCAATTAGACCTGCAAAAACCAGTTTGAACCAGTTAGCCTGCAAGCACACTACCTAATATCTGTATATATCAAACTTATTTCTACATATGCGTGGATTGCAAATACATACATACATACATATACATACATACATTATACATTTATACATATACAAATATCTTTATTATCAACCATTTTGACGGGGGGTTCCCTTCCCTTGAACTTCACTCAATCTCAATGACCAATGATGAAACTACAGGAAAAAAAACACGGAAATAAGAAACTGTTGAAAAACCGATTTATAGAGGGGTTAATAGTATGTTTCATGTTTTTCTGTATTTAAATCCAAATTTCATTAACTCGTATTCCCCCCCCCCAAGTTTTTCCTGGGTATGGTAGATATAGATAATGCCCGTATATATCGGTTTCGACATACGATAACTACGTATATGTATCTGCAACCACATTAACAACCAGGATCGGACAGAAAGACTAGCTAGCTACGAATGCAGCCCAGACAAAAAGTATGACTCAGTGCAGAAAACAGAAAAAACGTCAAATTGGAAGTTCTTCTTAACACACTGGCTGCTCTAAATATAGCTGAAAATAACAATTCGACAGGGCTCAAAAAACGCTGACAGAAAAACAGGTTTTGACACCTATTAATCGTCGAATCAACGAATGTAACAACTGGAACACCCAGCAAAATTAGCTAAATCCTAACCCTTAAACGCAGACAATTCATAAATCAAGTTTAGCACGAGTACGTGAAGTGTTGCGTAATGTCGGCATTTTTCAAAGCAGCTGTGAATATACGTCTATCTACCTACCGTCAAACAAAGTGGGAAATAATGGACATAAAATCTAAGTTTGAAGAACCCACTGTTGTATATAATCCTCCCCACAATATTTATATACTTCCCCGCCCCATAGCTAGCTATAACAGAGACGGAACTCATTTTCTGTAGCAATCATGTTAATAGATCAAACTAAAATAGGAAATTATCAAATCTTGATCAAAACTCTTCATGATGTATATCAGTCGAAAGCCCTAGACGAGACGAATTCAGCGGATAAAAGATGAAGTAGGCACGGCTCTGCAAGAAAAATTATACAAGTAATAATAATGCTCCTTCGGAGCATGAAAAAGTAATATGGGTAGTGGTGAGGTTGTAAAATCAAAAGAGGAGACTAGTCTTAAAAATGCTTAATATGCGGACTGGGTTCAAAAAAGAAAAGGACTAGGTTGTGGGCGAATTAATATAGGCAGAGCTTCGCCGAGCAACCCATATTCGCGGAATGAAAAAGTTATATACATATTACACAGGGTATTCTTAGGGTTTTTCCGGGGGTGGGGGGATTCTTTCCGGGGGAGGGGATATTTTTTGCAAAAATGAGCTAAAAATAGGTATTTTTGGCGTATTCTACACGTAGAAAGGCAAAACGTTCTCAAAAATGCCAGGATTTAAGCTAAAAATAGCCATCCGGCGAAGCCGGAAAGTTTTTGAAAATTTGCCTAATTTGGCAAAAATTTGGGCCCCCTGTGCCAATGCTTTAGCCCGTCAGTTTTAGCTGCTGAGACATCGGACGTTGCATCAGAATCACACGCTGCTAGATTATGAGTAACAGGCACAAAATTCAAATTTTACATTTGGCAAAAATTTTAGTTCAAGCTCAGTTTTTGAGCCCGGAACCGGTTTCAAATTCTACGGGTTCCGGTTTCGGTTTTAAAAATTTTTCCGGTTCGGTTCCGGTTCCGCCCGGTTCTAGTGGAACCGGTCCCAGCTCTAAGCTGAACAGGTTCAGCTTAGAGATGAGATCATGGCCGATTTTTTCGGCCCGGCCCGGCCCTGTTCAAATTTTAGGTCTGTCCGGCCCGGCCCTTCCCTATGTCAAAAACTTCAGGCCCTGGCCCGGCCCGGTCCTGAGCGCCGCTTAGGTCTGCGCAGCCCTGTCCGGCCCTGAAAAGCCCTGATTTTTAAAAATTCTTCTACGAAGTTTTGAGACATTTAGAATTTTGTGTTCTGCCGCACTATCGTATTCTCGAGATCCAAAGTCCATGTTCTCTCAAAAAACAGTGCATTACGAATATTTCAGCAAGAACCTTGCTAAGGAAATTAGCACTAAATGTACTAAATTAGCCTGAGGGCGATTCACCGAAATAGTTAATGTACATGTTTGGATGCTTGTTTGTTGTTTGAAATAGAGTTTGAAACAGTTACATATGTATGTAGTATATTAAACTTCTGTTACTCGAAAGCTAATGATATTTGGTATTGATTTGTTGTATATTCAGTGTCATTTGACACAAAGAAAGCAAGGAATTTTGAATTTAGGAAGACAAAATAAATTCTTAGAATTGGAAAGTGTATATTTGCAATTAATTAATGTGGAAAACGTCAAGGCTTGACAGGGCCGAACAGGGCAGCCCCGGGCCGGGCTTTTTTCGTTGGAAGCTGCGCGGTCCGGCACGGCCCTTACTAACTTTTCCTCAGGCCCGGCCCGGCCCGGCCCTGACTGAAAACCAGGGGCTGGTTCCATAAAAGTTTGCGAGTACTAGACTCGAGTACTAGACTCGACTCGACAACTCATGCTAGTTGTCGAGTCTAGTGCCTCAAGTGTACCATAAAACCCTCGCAGTCGAGTAGCTACTAGCACTCGACTTGCGAGTCTAGCTTATCACAAGTTTGAACACTAGTAGACTAATCGGGTTCCATAAAACTTTCGTCTTGCCTTGCTAGTACGCTACTAGCATCCGTCTAGTTCTCTAGTCTATCTTGACTAGAGAAGTGCTGATTAAAGTTTGATAACTTTTTCATTTTTTGTCAAAATAGACTCAAAATCAAGAGACGCACATTTTTGAATCTTTTTTCGAATGTCTTCAATTTTCACAAAGGTTCATTGAGATTTGAATTTTATGCGATTTTTTACATGATTATGGTTATTTTCTGGCGAACTCGCACTCGCAGTGTTAGTCCTCGCACTAGCATTGCTAGTTTGTCGAGTCGCCACACTCGCTTAGCTAATTTCGTCGAGTCAAGCGAAAGGTTTTATGGTACATTTGACTAGACGACTAGCACGAGCATTGCGAGTTCTCGCATGCTAGTGCCAGCACGCGAGCCAGAGTTTTATGGAACCGGCCCCAGGTCTGCGCGGCCCGACCCCATTTTTACTGCGCTTAGCTTGCTTTTCAGGCCTAAAAATAAGGGTTATTTCTTAACAAAACGTTTGCTAGCACACTAACCAGAAAAAGCCCTTGAAACTTGCTGACAGTTTGCCCTTATTAGAACCTAATATTTGGTAAAAAGCTGGGGTAGGCTAGGGGCTGTCAATTTTTAGATCGAAAATGGCGCACGGTCACATAGCAAGTTTTTGCCAAATTTCAAACTTTGAGCTGCTATAGCTGAAGAAGGAAGCAACGCTCGAAAGCCGGAATACTTTTAATATTTAGCTCTTGTAACAGTTAACATTTCTGGCTGAAAGTTTCAGAATTGGACAAAAGGTTAATCCACCAGAGCTGAAAAAACCTTTTTGGAAAATCCCATTTTTCGCACCAAAACTTATACTTTGGCGTCCTGCCAGAAACCGTGTATGTGAGATATATATATTGTTGCCCACCCTAAACTTTTTTACTTTGATATGTTGGCTAACGTTAGGAGGGAAAGTAGCTCTCTCCGACGATGTCGCGCCAACCCTTTCGTAGCCCCTCCCCCCTAATTAGATTAAATTAAGGGTAGTGCTGGGTTTGACACCCCACACTGAATAATATTTAATTATTCAATATTATGCAATATTTTCAATTATTCAACGCTCGCAATATTATTGCGTCTGGGTTGTTCACCCTTAGCAGCCTTACCTGTATTAAGCTTATATGGGTATATAAACTTTTGGAAGGTTTGCTGCAGGCCTTATTCTATATAAGGCGTTTCCGAATTCAGATAATCTAGTCGTTCGCTCGTTTATTCGTTTTCCACAGCATGCCTTGCTTCAGGCGATGATTCCTTTTAGAGACATCAACTTTGAACCATTATTACTCATTCATTATTAGTAGATGGAAAGCCATCTTTATATCAAAAGGTAGCTTACGATTTCATAATTTTAAGGAACACCTCATACGATGAAACTAGTTTTACTTTTGATCATTTTCTTGTCGATTTAAAAGAGTGCAGTTTTTCTTATTTCTTGCAGACTGAAGTGAAATTTTTGGACGAATATTAGTTTACATAATTCCCTACCACTATCAAACGGAGAAACCAAAAAGGGTAGAGGTATTTTTGTGCAGAACACAATTGTTAGAAAGGAACCCTCCAACTTGCGTAGCCAGTTGTCAAAAAGGACAAAATCTGCCCAGAACGGAAACGTTGACTTTTCAAAAACTAAGTCTTATTTTGGAAAGTTTCATCAAATTTCAACCAGATTTGTGCAGAAGGCAAGCAATATGCGCCCAAAAGGAATCACCACCTAAAGCCAACAAGCAGCGAAAATTCGCAGCCAAGTCCCAGCAGCGTACTAAGAGCAACTAAGCAGCTTCGCAACAATTTTTGAAACAAGCGCAGCCTTTTGCTTCAGTTTTTGACGTAATTTTCCGACACTTTTCCTTCCCTCCTTTAGTCGAGCCAGCTAATTTTTCAAACTGGGTCGGCTCCCTTTACTTTTGCTGTTTCTTAATTAGTTTCGCGGTAATTTTGGACATTTGCAGGAAATATAAAAACGGTAGAAGTTGGGAAGTAGGCTCCGTCAAAATGTCACGTCTTTCAATTCTTTAAACTGCTTTCAGTCATTCCTGAAATCCCAATTACCCCCAAACAATATGTAAGTATTTAGGTTTAGGAGTAGTTTAGGTAGTATATATTTAAACAGGAACTAATAGCATCTATGATTTAATGTAGTCAGAATTTAAATCTCCTTTAACCTTGTTAATTTCTGGAACTATTATGGTTCTATAACTTGCAGCCAACTGCGGAGTCTTCACAAGCTGATATTGTTAGGGCAAAACTCAAGATTAATATCAAGAGTACATAATAGTGCACTATACTGCCTTGCATATTCTCGTCATAGGCTTGTGCAACAGTGCTTCGACCAGAATAAGCGAATGTTCTCCCGCTTGGTGATGAGAAGGGGGGGGGCGCGACAAGCGCTCAAAAGCTCACAACTTGTCCGGGAACCAACCCAGGTTGGGAGGGGTCCATAAACCTAGCACGTATATGCTGAACTCTGTTGACCTAACAATCTACCAAAGACGAAATACTTCCTGTTTGGAGCCCCCTGAAATGCCCCACCTAACTGGCACAATGGTAGGTTGTATGTAGTATCTGGTACGCTGGAAAATTATCTGGTGTATTCACCCTGATAATGAATCGCTAAAGCTGTAATTATTCGAAAAATCCACCTAGGCCGACCCACCTAAAAACGGTTACATAATCATCTGCTTTATAAGGCACCTTATCACTATAAAAACACAAAATTGGATGAAAAATATTTACTGATAAAATGAATGTCACAAAATATGCATTCATCAATCAAATAATATATAAGTAACATTTTTACTTTTTTGTTTTAAAACATAAAATCAATTATCTACAACATCATATACCTAATAATAATAACTTAGCATAGCAGAAATTTATACAAATCATTGTCTCGGGCAAAAGAAATAGAATTTAAAATTAGAAAGAAATGATGAAACTGAACTAAATGGAGAAACGTTTCAACATTTTCAAACTTAAAATTAATCCTGTTAAAATTTTCGTTCTGAAACTTCATTTTTACATTTTTGAAACATAAAAACATTTAACAGATACAAAACAAAATACTATGTACATTGCACACAAGAATTATTAACCCGTCCAAATTAAGAAATTAAAATTACGACAGGTGCATACATAGGTAAAGAAGACAAGCGCTGATTTCAAAACAAAGCTTATTAGAAAATTTTGATAAAAACTTGAGAAAAGTTTGTCTATTTTTCAGTTTTTAAAGGTTTGAGACGACAATAAAAGTAAATAAATTCTTCCAAAGCTCACCATTCTCATCACAGTACGGTAAGAATTATTTAGAAAACACTAATTACAAGAGCTTGTCCCACACCCATAAACTCGAACAAAATTTGAATAGACACCCTGAATAAAACTATCAGCTAAATACTGTACAATGAGACAACCAAGCAGCGCGCGCAACAGCGCAGCAGAAATACAATGTAGTGCACATCTGCAATGCACTCAAGGAAAACTACGTACACTAGCTATTCACGCAGCGAGTTAAAAAATTAAAATTATATAAACGAATTAAAATTAACTCAATCATTTTCGCGCACAGAGGGTTAAACCAGCTAAACAGATTAGCTTAACTCGTTTGCAGGGTTAAACGAGATCCATAATTTTTCAAAATGTATTCTTTTAACTCGCACGCAAGAAGGACCTAAGAAAATAAAAGGTTTGCCATTAAACTGGAAAACATTTCAGTCATTAACCAAAAATACGACAATTAAGAGATAACAGAAATTAAAATTTACAAAAACTACTCCAATTCCCAGGAACTAGACTAAACTGTTACGACATATGTACACAAGAACAAAGGCAGTTAGTTACAACATGATCACACAACATAAGCTAACGCTGAACAGAAAAAAGGCAAAAAATTTAAAAATCAACAAATATAAACTTTTGATACGATGCGAAACTCCGGCCAAATGGGCTCAAAAAATCCAGCCAAGGCTTAGCTCATTTTCAGCGTGTAATGTAAAGGCAGGTCCGGGAGAAAGCCAAAAATCTAAAAAGTTGAGGTAGAAAAAAGACAAAATTTCAAAAACAAAAATTCATTTTTCTAACAGAAAAAGGAATTAAAAATAGAAGAGTTTTTGGACGTAGGGGGGAGTGGGGGGTCGAATTATAGTCACCAATACGCATAATCTCAACCACAGATAATTGCGTGGATTGTCCATGAAACAAAAAATCTGAATATTTCAAAGCAATAATTCAAACCAATTATCGAAAACAATTCATTGGAAACCATTTTTTACATAAAGATTTCACAATAATTTCACACAATTCCAGTACAAGAAAACTCAAACAAACGATAAGCCTGGTCAAAATCAAAATTAGCTACGCACACATACGGAAATACGCACATACCTAAACACGAAACAAAAAGAAAATTAAGTGTTTTTTCATTTTTCCTTTTTTTCCACAACATCACTGCCTTCGTATGATGACCAGTTGACCATCGCTGGTTTCCGCAAAATCCAACTCCTCCAGGGAGCTGACTAGGTCCGGCGCCAGGCCGGCCGCTTCCAGAACTGCCCGGACCGACCCGGATTCCTGGGCCAGGGAGAGATCAAGCTGCTGCTGAGACTGCTGCAGTCGCTCGCGTTCGGCTAGCAGCTCTTCTACCTGTTAGAAAAAGCAACAGTATTTTTAGAAATGTATACAAGTAATAAAAAGGCTCCTCTGGAGCATGAAAAAGTAATATGGGTGATGGTGAGGTTGTAAAATCAACAGAGGACTAGTCTAAAAAATGCTTAATATGGGGGCTAGGTTCAAAAATAGAAGAGGACTAGGTTGTGCGCGAATTAATATGGGCACAGCTTCGCCGAGCAACCCATATTCGCGGACTGAAAAAGTTAGATACATACGTATTACATACCAGTGTTCAGTTTTAGTTACGGTGCGTAAATAACATACAACTATGATAAACGAGTTTTAGTGGAAGCAAACATTTCTTTCGATAAACTCTTAATATTTAGGGGTCGTCTCAAGAAGACCAGGTCTTTAAAGACGTCTTATGTCTTACTAAGACCTGGTCTTTGGTCTTACTAAGACTTTTAATGTTTGGCCGCCTAGCGACCTTTGACATGACAGCTGTTGACATCCAGTGGTCTTATTCTTACCGCTACTACAACCTAACTAAACTGCGTGCATATAAAGGCCAGTGTATTTATGAGTATGCACACTCATTATATGCTTATACAAACGCCAACTTGCTGCTTCACGGGAGCTTTTCTGGGAAGGTCAGTTAGTGAATGACCTTTGCCACAACTTCTGCTCGGCGCGAAACACGTATGCATATGCACACACTAAATATATATACACACACCTTAGATTAGCATAGCTCTATAGCCAGTGTACGTAAGTAAGCGTGTTAAGGCAAGTCCAGCATAATGAGTGCGCAAAGCAGCATATAACTTTATCTTAAATTATCTGCATTCTTGTTGTAATTTGTATAATAAAAGAGTAACGTGAAAAATAACGTCAGTTCATTAATTACTTGGGAATTACTCAACTGAGTAAAATTAGACCCATAAAGCCGCAATAGCTACGCAAAACCTTACAGAATAACTTGCTTAACCCTAGCTTCTAGATTAAAATAGAGAAAAACAAACACTATAAATAGAAAATTGTCGATCTCCAAAATCGATTTTCGAGTTTGGCTTGTACGTAAGAAAACTAGTTTTCCTAATTCACATATGACAATATTGAACATGTATTAATTCGCTAATTCACACGTGACATATGCAGATTTATCTAAATTTGCGTTGCAGGTTTCCACAAATTGTGCGCACAATTACTTAAAATTTTACGTTTTGGCAGAAAGTAGCAGTCAGATGATTTAAGATAAAGTTATATGCTGCTTTGCGCACTCATTATGCTGGACTTGCCTTAACACGCTTACTTACGTACACTGGCTATAGAGCTATGCTAATCTAAGGTGTGTGTATATATATTTAGTGTGTGCATATGCATACGTGTTTCGCGCCGAGCAGAAGTTGTGGCAAAGGTCACTCACTAACTGACCTTCCCAGAAAAGCTCCCGTGAAGCAGCAAGTTGGCGTTTGTATAAGCATATAATGAGTGTGTATACTCATAAATACACTGGCCTTTATATGCACGCAGTTTAGTTAGGTTGTAGTAGCGGTAAGAATAAGACCACTGGATGTCAACAGCTGTCATGTCAAAGGTCGCTAGGCGGCCAAACATTAAAAGTCTTAGTAATACCAAAGACCAGGTCTTAGTAAGACATAAGACGTCTTTAAAGACCTGGTCTTCTTGAGACGACCCCTTACTGTGCATTTTAACCATTGATAAGAAAACTCTGTATTTCAACAATTTCAGGACTCTCTCCGACGATCTTCTATTTCTATTGAACCGTTAGCGTTACAATCATAGCCTTGGTTCTTTCTAGTTGCTTGCCGCAGTCTAGCACAACCAAATTACTATATAGTTCACGTATGTAGAAGCAAGCAACTTGCAGCGATTGTTTAACTGCTGGAATTGTTATTATTGACTGGCAATAATGGCATTGTATATCTGGGTTTTCTTTAGTGGGGGGGGGGTGGGGGGACCCCACTTTTCTCAATTCCCCCCACTCGACCCCTTCCCCCCCCCACTCACTATAAGGTGCCCAGAAAATGCCAAATTTTTAGGATTTTTGGTCAAAATTTTCAAAAATTTTCCGGCTTCGCCGGACTTTTTTGGTTAAAAATCGTCTATTTTGGTACTAAATCTTGATTTTTGAGCACTTTTTAGCTTAGATGTAGCAGTATACGTAGAAAACACGCAATTTTTACCGCATTTTTAGCATTTTTAGCCCATTTTATTTGACCCCCCCCCCCTTCCCCCCCCTGGTCTTCCCCCCCAACAACTGGGGGGATCCCCCCCACTTCCCCCCCCCCCACTATTTTTGGGCTAGAGAAAACCCAGTATATGACAATCGCCATGGCGAAGCGTGAAAACCCGCGAATATGGGTTGCTCGGCGAAGCTGTGTCCATATTAATTCGCCCACAACCTAGTCCTCTTCTTTTTTTGAACCTAGCCCCCATATTAAGCATTTTTAAGACTAGTCCTCTCTTGATTTTACAACCTCACCACCACCCATATTACTTTTTCATGCTCCGGAGGAGCATTTTTATTACTTGTCCTTCTGTCATTTTAAAGGTTCCCTTTCCAGCAGATGCGGCAATGGATACAAGGAGCTTGAACAGTGCCGTAGGTAGAGCAGAAAAGTGATTATATAAATATATAGTACCTCTGAATTCTCACCACCGCCCCAAGCTTTGGCCGCTGCAACCTCTGTTTGTGGGTGGTATAAGGAGAAAACTTTTTCGACTCGCCAAAGACTTCGACAGTATGCCCAATGCCCATCGTGTTCAGCGACACGGATTTACTATATGGGTACCGCCAGAGGGCCGAAAACCGCGTTTTAGGGGGTTTGACCAGTGGTCAATAGGGCCATAGACCGTACTGACCACTGGTCACTTCCCTCGATTTCGGCAATATGCCCATTGAAACGAGCGTAGTCGATTTACTATATGTGCCCCCAACCAAAACGCCGAAAAACGCCGTTTTAAGGGGTTTGACCACTGGTCAATAGGGCCTTAGACCGTAGTGACCACTGGTCACTTCCCTCGATTTCGGCAATACGCCCATTAAACGAGCGTAGTCGATTTACTATATGTGCCCCCAACCAAAACACCAAAAAACGCCGTTTTAAGGGGTTTGACCACTGGTCAATAGGGCCATAGACCGTAGTGACCACTGGTCACTTCCCTCGATTTCGGCAATATGCCCATTGAAACGAGCGTAGTCGATTTACTATATGTGCCCCCAACCAAAACGCCGAAAAACGCCGTTTTAAGGGGTTTGACCACTGGTCAATTGGGCCATAGACCGTAGTGACCACTGACCACTGGTCACTTCCCTCGATTTCGGCAATATGCCCATTGAAACGAGCGTAGTCGATTTACTATATGTGCCCTCAACCAAAACGCCGAAAAACGCCGTTTTAAGGGGTTTGACCACTGGTCAATAGGACCCATAGACCGTAGTGACCACTGGTCACTTCCCTCGATTTCGGCAATATGCCCATTGAAACGAGCGTAGTCGATTTACTATATATGCCCCGAACCAAAACGCCGAAAAATGCTGTTTATAGTGAGTTTTCCCTACTTTGACCCTGGGCGAGGAACCACGGGAGCCATGCTGACCAGTGGTCACTTCGGGCGGTATCGGCAGTATGCTCATCGTTTTCAGCGACCCCGATTTACTATATATGCGTAGTGCGTACCACCCCAAGGCCGAAAAACGCCATTTTTAGTGACTTGTAGGCCATTTCTAGTAAAAGTTGGACTTGGAAACTTTTCGTGAAAACAGGTGAAAAAAAGCAAAGTTTGGGCCCATCTCATGAAAGCTACAGAGCGAAATTAAAAAATCCCCCTCGTTACTTTGTGTGCATAGTCCGAAATATTCAAATAAAATAAACCAAACCGATCTAGCTGCTAACCTGTGAAAAAAAGTCGATCACAACCGAAGTGCCAAAATAGCGAAAGTCCGACTTTGCGGCCTTGGCACAGAGCCAAAATTGGCAGTGTGCCAAAATGACCAAAAAAGGTTGCATGGGAGGACCCTGCCTACCAACATATAATAGTAGTATAGGACCAAAATGCCCATATCGTTCCAACACTGCGCTGACATAAGCACTTCCGAAAAGCGTTATTAACCGAGAAAAAAAACAAACGTACGGTAACTCCCGCCTAGTGCAAAATTTCGAAGTTCGGAATTTTAACCAAAAGTATGGTGGTACTTGTAATACTACTCGAGTACTTTACGATGGTAACATTTTTACCCCTCCCGGACCTCTAATTAGCTGGCACCAGGCCAACAGTGTCTCCAGGGGGCCGCGCAGACGCCTTTATACCCATATTATGTAGGGGCGCTATCAATATATATACATATATATATATATATATATATATAAATATATATATATATATATATATATATATATATATATATATGCATATACCAGTGTTCAGTTTTAGTTACGGTGCATAAATAATATACAACTATGATAAACGAGTTTTAGTGGAAGCAAACATTTCTTTCGATAAACTCTTAATATTTACTGTGCATTTTAACCATTTATAAGAAAAGTCTATATTTCAACCATATTTCAGGACTCTCTCCGACGATCTTCTATTTCTATTGAACCGTTAGCGTTACAATCAAAGCCTTGGTTCTTTCTAGTTGCTCGCCGTAGTCCAGCACAACCAAATTACTATATAGTTTACGTATATACAAGAATAAAAATGCTCCGGTGGAGCATGAAAAATGCAATATGGGTGACATTCGGTTGTAAATGGTCAGAGGACTAGGTTTTAAAACGTTAATATGGGAGGGGCAGGTTGTAAATGCCAGGAGGACTAGGTTAAAAACGCACTGATATGGACCAGCTTCGCTGAACAACCCATATACTATACTCATAAAACACGATTTGCAATGCTCTGCCGCACTTGTGTGCAAGATTTCGGACGATTGCAACTCATCTGTAGCTGGTTATAGGCCGTGCTGTACTTCAGCAGCACTCTACTGCAGCGCAAACAAATGCAAACTTTACTGTCAGTGAAGGAAACTCATAAAACACGATTTGCAGTGCTATTCTGCACTTGTGTGCAAACTTTCAGACGATTGCAAGTTTTCTGTAGTTAGTTATAGGCCGTGCTGTACTTCTGCAGCACTCCACTGCAGCTCAATCACATAGCAACATCGTAATAAGTATACGAAACGTATCTATAGTAGTTTGTCATGTCCTAAACTATCTGTATGCCGAATTTCAAATACCAGTGACGAATGAATAACTTGTTATCGACGGTGCTGTGTTTGTGGCAGCACATACAGCACGGTGGAAGCTAGAGAGTGCACCAACTAACATAGCTACAGTTCCCCCTTACTACAGACATGATTTTCGCCAAGTTTCATATGTTCAGCCGTTTACAGTAAGTCTACAGACAGCGTGCTATGGTTGTTGCATAGCAGTACAGCACGATAGCAGCATCGCACAGCGCTGCGACTATGCTCATCGTGTTCAGCGACCCCTATAACCTTTATATGCGTCCCACTATATGGCCCAAAACAGCATATTTAGGCCTATTTTTGACTATTTTCTGTGGAGTTGGGACTTAGAAATTTTCTGAAAATGGCTATTTGGCCGGACCAACTTTGGGCCGCCCGCCAGAACGATCCTGGCCAGATATCAAAAATCGCCCTCGTTAGGACATATAAACCCTTCCGTAGATCCTTATGCAACAAACCACGTCTCTCTAGCGTCTTCCCCGAGTCCTGTAGCTTTGACAAAAAATTGGCCATTTTTGGCCATTTTAGCGCCAAGTCCACTTTTGGCCGGCCGTACAGGTGGCCGGCCGGGCCGGGCAGCGAAAAAATATCAAAAAGGTTCACTTTCGGGATATATACGTTCAGAAAAACCAAACTTCACCTGCTGAAAATGCCCAGATCGTTCAAACACTGCGACAGAAAATTGCATTTTTCCAAGCGCGACTTACACGGAACAAAAAACAAACGGACCTAACTTGCCCGGAAGCGAAAATTTTCAATGTTGGAACTTTTGACCAAAACTTTTTTGCGACTTGTAGTACTCGTCGTGTAGATTCCAACGATACCAAAATTGTCCAGTTTGGTTGAGTATTTAGCTGGCACGGAGCTCGAACGGGTCTCCAAGGGCCGCACTGAGCCTTTTACACCCATATTATAGGGGAGCGCTCTCGCGCTCCCTATAAT
>JASAND010002230.1:0-11423 GCA_030248195.1 Trissonchulus latispiculum | reverse complement strand
CCAAACTAACCATTTTTCTTTCTCGAAAAATCAAATATTGCAAGATTTGACAGTTTCAACGGGTTGGCCCGTCGGTCGAATATTTTCTGTATTTATAGTCCTAAACTACATGTTATGGCCAACGGAAAGCTCTCTGCGGCATCGTTACCTAAGCACAACAGTCTTGAATGAGAAGGGGACAATGGGAAGTTTTGCAGATCGCAACCAGATTGTTTTGAGCCCGGATTCCTCTCGACTCATCCAAGCAATTAGCAAACGGCATTACACACGCTTTTTGGGGACAAGCCGCTTTCAAGTTTCGTGTTTTGTCCGTCTGTTCGAAAGAAAGCGTCCAAACTTGCAAATCTTAACGAATTTAACAAAATTTACTTTTGTTTCAAAATCTTGAGTTTATTAGACCATTCGCCCTTTTTAGAAAAATAGTTCTCGGGAAAACGGTACTTTTAAATCCTGATCTGGTCGCTGCTCCTTAGCTTAACTTCAACATGTTCAAAAATAGCTTTCGTGTTAGTGTATCTCCTTTGAGATGCGACAGCTGTAATCTCGTAGTGGTAGCATGCACACTCTAAACTTTAAAATGATATGAAATTTATTGTTGAACCCCAAAAACCGGGACAAAGTTTCTCTTTTCCAAAGTTTTCTGTAAATATCCAAAGCAACACTTTAAACTAACCTCCCACGCTACTTAATTTGCTTCCTCTTCGCATCGTCGTCTGGGCATAAATCCCTTAACTCCGACGTCCTTCAAGAGCTATGGTTTTTTGTTAGCTCAGGCTACAAAATGATTTCGAGCATTTCGTGTCATGGAGCCAAAAAGGTGAATTTCCTTTTCTAAATTTTGACTATAAACTTGCAAACAATGATTGTCAAATTTTAGGCCATAAGAAGAAAACGTACCTACGCCTCAGAGAGAATTTTGTTAACAGTTCTCGAATTTCCATCTAGCTGTGGAAAAGTCGATGTAGTAATAAAGTTAATACAATACTGCTGAAGTCACCTTGCGCCTAAATATCCGGTTGTAGTAATGAACTTTAAATCTCATTAAATTAAATTAAATTAAATCAATTAAATCTAATATGGGATGAAGGTGGAAACATAAAAGCGGAAAAATCTTGTCTTGAACTTAACTTTGAATGAACAGGTTTTTTTTCCAAAACCTGCACTCTTGGCAACTCATACTAATTTAACTATTCGGAATTGCTCAAGGGTTTTCGAAAACAAGCAGCTTTCAATCTAGTCAAAATAACGAATTTTGCGACTGAACTGTTCACTGAGCCACTAATGCTATCAAATATATTTTTGCTTTTGGACATATCATTTTATGCTTTTGTAAAATTAGATGATAAATTGATTTGAATAAATAAATTGAATTAAATATGTTAAATTGAATTTGGTGCTCTAAACCAGTAATTTCTTTTTCTACTAAATCGTTTTCATTGGAAGAGCAATTTTAAAAATGAAACTGTGCTAGTTTTGAGAAGCTTGACAGCTGCGGGTGATGGTCCCTTTTGCTCACGGATTCTTGCAATGTATTACTTCAGTATTAGGAGGCTGCCACGGTTTCTGCCATGGTCTAGACATGGATTCAGATGCTGGTATTTTTGTGCAGTGCTTTTGTAGTGATTCTTCGAAACGCTTTAACTTTCGCAATTTCGGGAGTTGGAAAGAGCTTTATACATCGTTTTAAAACTTATTTTATGTATATTCAAATGAGTTAACACCGAAACACCGAAAATTTCTTATCTCTTCGCCCAGTATTCTGGAACAGTCCCAGAATGCTAAAGCGAACCAAAAAGAATTTAGTTAAAATTTGATGTGTTTGCGCATTGACGTTAACTAGCGGAACTTCGTCATGATTGGTTTTGTTGCAACAGATGTTAAAACAATGATCAGTTGTGCGAATTTTTAGTTGTTAGCAATTACGGGAAAATCAGGTAGGCGGTTAATGAGAAATAGCAGTCAAAGTTGTTTCAAAAGCAAACTGAACACAGCTGCGCTAGAAACTTCACTTATATCACATCTCTGATGCAATGCAGTGATTTCGACGGCAATTCATGGAATAGGGAAAAGCTCCTGGGGATGGGAAATTGTACCAGTGGAGCTATTTACGTATTTATCAATTGGAAAATATATAAAACTCACCTTTTTCTTGGGTAATATTCATCGTATTCACAGAAACTAGGTTAAATAATAAAACTACTGGATTCCTCAGCCTCGAGGAAATGGAAACCATTTTCAGTTCAGCCGAAGATAGTTATAATGGTGGGGGAATATGTGTTTACTATTCATTCCCACAGTGACTCGCAGAGACATCTTAAACTGAAGGGTGCGACCTCAATTTTACCCAATTTTGGCATGAAATAAATATCTTTAATTTTGGTTTGATAATTTATAGAGCTATTTAGCCCAACCTATTTAGTCTCCACGGTGTAGTTAAAATTTGTAATTCGGAATTATTCCCAAATAAGCCATTTATTCACTATTTATTAGCTATTCAACTCAGCTGGCATCAAATCCAAACCACACCATTCTTCATTACTACTCAAATAGACTCAAGTAAGCAATACCAATTCAGAATATGATACTAAGTAGTCTGTGCGTCTGAGAATCAGTACAATTCTGCTTCCTACATTGTGAGAGTTTTCTAAATTCTCACTTTAAACTTTAGGAACCTTAAGTTTTTCGGATTTCTTTCTGTTTTTTGTTCTATCCTGGAACATCCGAATTAGTTGCTAATTGTAATTTTGGTCTATTCAAACTTTCTCGACCCACTGTGTGCAACCTTCAAATTGGAGGACCAATTTTTGCGAGGGAGGGAGATATGTGACAGAGCTAGGCTTATACCTAGGCTATTAAAACTAATTCACGAAATTAATTTATAACAACTGAAAATTTAGGTAAGAAATAGATTACATTTAGACTAATGTAAAGCAATACGTAGTGCACAGTGTACAGTGAGCAAGTAGAATAGAAAGAGGACTTAAAATACCTGGCCTTAACCTTAGGACAATAACTAGGAGCAAAGCTACACTAACTAAGCACATTAGATACTGAAGAACTTACATAAGATATACGGTAAATACTTAATTGTTACGTACTTGTCCCGCATTGTTAATAATGCATTGTTCATTTGTGTTAATTGTTTGTTCTTGTATGTGCTTGACTTTGTTCCATTGCTACCGTAGGCTTAGAAAGGACTTGTTGTTTGTAGGCTTAGGCCAAATTGGGTTTTCAAATAGGGTTCTTTAGAAAAGATTTTGGTCTTCTTGTTTTGGACAATGATGAATTTAATAGCTGGAATTGGGAAATTGGATCCGAGCTTGTTGCGTTCTTTATCCTGATAAGAAAAGAAAAGTTCTGGAAACTTCTTAGACAAAAGCCAGCAACAAGCGAGAAAATACTTTAGAAAAGGGCCAAAAGCTCAAAGAGTATAATACCTAGGGGAAATCTTAACAGAAAGTTTGGAATATTTTTGGAGTTAGAAATAAATCAAGGATATTACGTAATCGCCATCGCCTTACTGTAGCTGGAATTGTAATACTTTCCAATTGAGCTATTCAGGCAGTCTTGGTGAATTTGCTGGTAGAAACGAGTCGTGCCCAAGACTCAACTGTTGTAATCGTGCGCGTGCTACTTTGTGCAAGTAAACATCGTGAAGTGTATTTCTTATCTAAGCCACGACTCAGGGAACTTAGTGAGTAGTCCACTGCGCTTTAACTCTGCCTTCGCTGGTCGTCCACATACGGCCCGCGACAAGTGCAGAAGTGTAGAACTAAGTTATTTTGGATGGTTGGGAAAATCGTGTACAAAATAACATAAAGATAATTTCGCCGCCAGCCAGTCGCCTAAGACAGTGTCATTAGTTGAATCACAATTAATGTTACACAAGGAAATACGATAATACAAACACATTTGTAATTAGGCAAGTTTTTGTTAGATGAATACTTCGCATATATATATATATATATACATATATGTATATATATATATATATATATATATATATATATATATATATAAAATAACCTTAGTCTGTCAGCAATGACAGACTAATGTACATGTTAAACATATAACTTGCTAGTCTGTCAAGATCCTCAATATATATATTTACCCTTGGCGCAGAAATCTATGAGAGATCTTGTTAATTAGCTAATTAATTAAGCTGAGCTTAGGCTAAAAAATGGCTTAGGCTTAGACGTGTAAAAGCACGCTCTGTGCTTAGTCTAACACGCTCTCGGTACGCCTAAAAAGCCATTTGCGCCACATAGATTGCCTATGTGGACGCTGCGCCACATACGCTTTGCACGCTGTATACCCTATGTGGACGCAATTTGTGCGTCCACAAAGGGTATACAGTGTGAGTTGCGTCCACAAAGGGTATACAGTGTGAGTTGCGTCCACAAAGGGTATACAGTGTGAGTTGCGTCCACAAAGGGTACGGTTTGCATATTGCCGATTATTCATAATCGGCAAGCATTTTGCCGATTATTCATAATCGGCAACGTCTTTTGCCGATTATTCATAATCTGCAAAATTGCTTGCCGATTATTCATAATCGGCAAGACATAATCGGCAAGATTTTTGCCGATTATTCATAATCGGCAACGACTTCTTGCCGAATATTTAAAATGCTACATTTTGCAATATTTTCTTGATGTACTGTCCAATATTCCTTTAATGCAACTTCCAAAATATACAAAATGAATGGAATTTATTAAAATTATTTAATGTATTCGCATTTATAGTTTTATTTAAAGTTGGCTGTTTTAACAGAATTTTCTAGAACTGGCTTCCGGTAAAACATCAAAAGTGTCTTCTAGAGGTACGATATATTTAATTTCGTCACAACTGGACGCCCTTTTTTAATGATCTTACTAACGCCGCCAATCACCAAAAGTTCGTATCTGCCCAGAAAATTAAAATCCGCAACTGTTCGACTTTGTTTGCCATCTAAAGCCTTCAATTCGTCAACCAATTTCAAATATTGTTCATTATTTAAAATCTATACATTTCTTCCTTTTGTTGCTGTAAGATCCTGAACACGAGCAAAGTAAGATTCCCGCAAGTCCATTCGAGTAACCAAGTAAAATGAATTTAGTAACGATTAGCTAGTGAAGTCTGGTACATTCTCTTCAGAATTCGTAACTTTAATTACACATTGGAAAGCGTGGACGTACGAATCCACATTGCTTTAACATTGCATGTTTTGACAGTACATCAAGAAAATATTGCAAAATATAGCATTTGACATATTCGAACTCGTTGCCGATTATGAATAATCGGCATAAATCTTGCCGATTATGAATAATCGGGAAGCAATTTTGCAGATTATGAATAATCGGCAAAAGAAGTTGCTGATTATGAATAATCGGCAAAATGCTTGCCGATTATGAATAATCGGCAATTTTAAACATTCGGCATAACATATATATAAATGCACACATACATAAATACATGTAAAAGCTAGCTAATATTTTGTAATTACACGTGCATAAAATACGTGTATTATGTACGCACCAACAGGGAACCAACCGGTTAGGTAGTCAAATTTTACTATCTAATCAACTGTTTTGGTAAAATGGCCATCTAACCAATTGTAATAAAAAAGGGTTTTTGTCATACGAATTTGCTCAGTAAAACATCATGTTCATGTTTCCATTCAAACCGGCCGGCGTGCCAACTAATGAACGCAATTTAGGACACGGCATGATCTCAAAACGACGTCTTTATAAACAATCTATCCGAGTTATAAGCGGCTTCAAAATAAACTAAAAGGGTTAATTCTGTGATGAACAGTTTTGCTTAGTATGGAGTTTCGAATCTGGATTCTGCTGGGAAATGGTGATGGAATGGATAGTGTGTTGGAATGAACGATTTGACAGTATTCTTCATTGTTTTGTAAAAATACATGTGCCATAGTTAAGACATGAATTTAATTGAAAATTATTATGGATGAAGTTTGACTGAAGTTGGATTGCTTTGAGCTAGCACTTATTTTCATTAATTATGCCGTTATGGGACAGCTAGGTAGATGGCTCGTTGGGTGCCGCTCCCTTGGCGGATTGGCAGGTGTCGAACGACTGTCAACGATTAGTGCTGAGCGCTAACCACTCACTATATTAAGTTAATTAGAGATATTTTGCTGATATGGCCAAAACAGCCCAACATGGCCATAAAACGAGGCCAATATTCGAATATGCAACATTAAAGTCTAATCAAATTTTGTTATATTTGAATAGATTAGGACCTGCTCTTGCCATCTAGCTAAAATTTACAACACGTTCTTTTGTTCGTTTTAACTCTGTAAGCCATTTTTTTACCACAGACAAAGATTTTGAGCGAAAGTCCAAGTTTCGTTAGCATTGGTAGTTTTTGGTTAATTACTCGCTAATTAACATCATTAATTAGTATGAATTTTATGTCATTAGAATCAGCAAGCTTTGCTCTTTCCATTAATATCTAAAAATATTTACCTTTTCTGTTGTTCGTTTTCATTCTACAAGTCGATTTTTCAGTCACAGATGGAAGCTTGACTTGACCTCCAGAATTGGTTGGTCACAGTATTTCTGTAGCGGGGCTAGTAGGTTTGCCTACGTACTAACACCGTTACCACGCCTTGACGTAGCGGACGCGGAGACCGTGGCACAGATGGATAACTGACCGACTACAGGAGACGGTCGGGACAGCCTCGCCAGATAATTATACGCAGGGGTAATCCGATCCTAAGGGCGAGATGACTCGCACTCTCACTCACTCAGAATTGAACTACCTACCTCGCAGGAGCTCAGTAAGACTCAGCCTAACTAAATACACTTTAATAAAGAACAGAATAGCAAGTTATAACAACACAATAAAATACTGGGATGAACCCTCAGACAAACACACAAACAACAAACAATATACTAACTTACAGTTACAGCAGGGTTGGGCGGACCAACCAACGTACCAAAAGCTCTGGGGAGAGCTGGGGGAGACACAGAATATTTACAGTAATTAAGGGGAAGAAATAGCGTAGTAGCACAAGCGCACGTAATGACAGAATAATACAGAGTGAAGGGGGGAAGCGAGTGTTGGGTTGGACCCTCCCACAAGCGCCCCCTAGTGGAAATTTCCCCTAATCACGTAGCTCCCAAAGTCACGAGGGGGGGAACCTAGGTTTTTTTTGGTCAAAAATAGCGTCGTTTGCAGAAATGCACAATAGTTTTGACGACGCCAAAATAAAAATGACGAAAGAATGACCAAGCCCAAATGTGGAAGTAGCACTCAATTTTAACAAGAATGCAAAGTTTCTATTACGTTTTAACAGTGATTTTTCAAAAAAATTTCTCAGATTTTGGGGGCTGCCGCCCCCAAACCCCCGCTTTATGTTGTCTTTGTGATTTACCTATGTTAAGCTCCGAAGATATTTGAATAGTCAATCACAATCAGTATATATGTATTGTACAAAGCCATAGGCAACGAGACTTCATGCTACATCCTTCAATTGCATTTTGATCCAAGTTTCTCGTACCATTTTCCCTAAATATTTTCTTTGAAAGCTTTCTCTTCAGATTATCTCGGCTAGAATGGAATGAGAGCTCATATACGTACGTACCAGTACGTACTATGTTTAAGAACGTTTATTGCAGAAATGCTAAAAACTACTGGGGATGGATCTTGAGGGCAGCCTCGTCGTCGCGATTTGAAGGTAAAAAAGTAAACAGGAAAAACAGAAAAAAAGCATATCAACAAAATTTCACGAATACGTATATTTGCAACTTTTTACCAGATTTTTGGATAGAAAAAGCTTAAAATGTCGTGCGAGTGTTGCAAATATTCTTATTTTTCCCTCAAAAGGGTATATATATTTTAAAAATTTTCTTGTTTCTGCAAAATGATAAGAATTAAAGATTTGAAGAACGATTTCATCTAACAAGCAAAAAATTCCTTCTACTTCTGGGGGGCTCCGACCCCCAGATCCCCCGAATTGTATCGGGGTGCCATCTTCATTGTTAATGCTCAATGTCATGCTAGTCACCAGATATTTGTAAGTTATACTCGCGGGACAATGTGAAATATGAAGCAACACTCGCCAACAAGGTAAAACTTCAACCAAAGTTACGACTATAGCCTAAAATCAAAACAAAATTGTGTTTTTGCAAAAATTTATTTTTGACGTTGGACAAATAAAAATGACGTTCGGAAAATAAAAATGACGAAAATTTGATGAAATCCGATTTTGAAAAAAAAACGCTGGGGGGAACCCACCCAATCCCACGCATACACGTTGGGGGAGCTACGTGACTTGTAAACGTGTCCCAGCCCAAGGTGATGACGTTATATGAAGCCAAGCGGGTAGCTATGCTAGCTACAACCGCCAGCAACGGAAAGGTTGACCGTGTGTCACCTTGATCTGTTACATTTCTATTTAAAGTTTCGTGCTAATTAACATTAGTAATCAAGTTCAAACTTTTATAAATAAGTGCAGCAGGTCCTTCTCTTCAAGTCTAGCTAAAAATAATTAATGCTTCTGTGGTTCGAGTTCATTTTACGTTTGAGTCTCTAGCATAACTGGGAGAGAGTGGCTCATCCCTTAAAGTTCAGCAGTTATTCATAGCTTTGTTAGGTTTAAGTTTAAATAAAGTTTACGTTTAATTAATCTCGTTTACAATCTGGCTAATTAATTAACGGAAGTTAATTAATTGGGATATAAATTACTTTAATTAATGTTATTAATATTTTAAGCAAAAGGGAAGCTCGGCTTGCCCTCTCACTGGTTTCAAGCAGATGCTTTAATCGTTATTCTTTCACTTCTTCTTCGTAAAGTTTCACCAGACTTGTATAAGTTCCCATCCAACTAACGGGAAACTTTAATGTGTCTTTTATTGCCGAATTTCAGTTACAAATTGGTCCCTAGCAAAGATCTCTTTTGTTGATGACAGTTACGGTAGAAATGTTGCACTCTTTGAGTCCAGCTCGGCTGGGACTCAAAGGCAAAGAAAAGAGGGGAAACTATCTTAACTTTTGAAGAAACTTTTGAATTTTAATTCATGTCTTAGCTAGAACCTTTTGTATTGTATTGTATTGTTATTTGTAATTGTTTTAAAAGGCTCGTACCTAATAATTTATTAAGTTAGTTACTTTACGTACCTACCTAATCAGCAGTCTTTAATTTTAACTAGGGGACCCTCTGGTCCGGGTTTTAGTGTTGAGTCTTGTTTTCCATTTTTGCGAGAAATTGACGTAGTGTCAATTTCTCGCCTGAGTGCGTTTGCCTTAAGTGTTATTCCTAATTTTATCTTGTTGTTAATTTTACAATAGGGGAAAGGGATTAGTTTAATTGCCCTTTCCCCGCTTGTGTAAACACTTCAGAGCCCGCCAAAAATCACGTTATGATTACAACTAATTTGACCCAATCAGAATCATTCAGTGCGCGCCCTTTGTACGCAAAGACAATTTCGGCCAATCAAGACAATGATTGCCGAAATTGTGATGATTGACAGGATGACTCACTTTCAACTTCAGTCTTACCTCGTCTTCCGAACTGTACAGCCGCTTTTTAGCCTCTCCCTTCACTCCCCCTGTTTTCTATTATAGGGCGTTACTATGCCCGATTTTCCACAAACTCCGGAAAGGGGCTAGTGTTTTGACACTTCATCAACTTTTTGGGGTTTTAGCTTTAAGGGGGGTTTAGGATTTCAATTTCCCCCTTTAGTCTCTCTCTCCCTTTTTTACTAATTTTTCTCTATTTAGTTTTTAGTGATTTCCCACTTTTTCTGGGAATCACTTCTTAGATTATTTAAAGGACCCAGAGGTCCTCAACTTTAAATAAACCCTTGAGAATTCCCGTTAATTTAATATTATTATTGACTGTTAATAAATGATTCTGATTTGTCGTAATATCCTTGTGATATTACCTGGGTCGCGTTGATTTCCGAAAAGAAATCCACTGAGAAGCTTGGATTTTTGGGAACTCTCCCAAGAATCCTCAACTTTATTTTAATTCCAAAATTACACAATTTTTAACCACTGAACGCGTACTCAAACTTTCACAAAACTCTTAGAACTTCTCAAACTTTTAACTCAGCTTCTTGAGGACAATTTCCTGGACCCAGGAAATATCTTGTTAGGATCTTTCTTTGAAACCATTTGATTCAGGTTGCGCTCAAGCCCTGCCTTGCCTTCCTGGATCAGATCCTCTGTAGCCTGCCAGTCGGCCTGTGATCCTGCTGTAAGCCTGTCTGCGATCCTTGCCTGCCTGTTCCCAGTGCTGCTCTTCTGCTCCCAATTTGGATCCCTTGGTCCTCCCTTCTTTCGGTGTGTCTTGGATCCTCTTTCCGTGGATCCTGATCCTGCTCAGTGCCAGTGTGAGGAGCCCTGACGTTCCCTCCGGACGCTCTCTGCTATCAGACGCCTGCCACTTCAGGACTTCCGGAAGGTGCTAGACCAGTAACTTGTGACAGTAGCTTCTTGATACTAGATATAGGGATAAACAGTCTGCCAGGGCTGGATAGGTGCACTTCCTGGGATTCATCAGATCAGGGTAATTTGTCCGACACCCTTGCCAGTAGTATCTTGTATTGTCTAAGGGTGATTTGTCCGACACCCAGTTGCCAGCTTGCTCATCTTGCACTGCTATCCCCCCTGGTTGAGGCTTGCTCCCTCGACCTGAACATCTCTACAGCTGTCCTTAGCGAACTTTTGACCGCCTAACGGTCCCTGAGAGCCTGCTGAAAGGTTACCAAACTTTCGGTTGTGGGATTGAGTGGGTGACCCCGAGAAAGAAGAAAGAAGCTAAACTTCTATTTTGAACTTTATTGAAATTAACTATGTACACGTTTAACTCGTCTGTCTTGTTCGCTTTGTCTGTGTCTCTTTAAAGTTTCTATTGAAAGCTAAATTCTGAAACTTTGGGGAAATGTAAAAGCCCTCAAACTTATCTCTAAAATTCGTGCAAATTATCCGTTGGCCGCTTCCTTAGGCAGGAAGTAGGATATTAGCGTCTGGGTGTCTGCCGAGTGGGAAGTCAGAACTGATATCTAGAGCCCAGGGAAGGGTGGAAATCAGAGCAATATTGACTGTTTATTTAAAATAAAAGCATATCGGACACTCTAAGCATATAGGCCGACCCCCTCGATATAGTTAGAGAGTGAATATAGTGATCATCTTGTTGGAACTGTACCAGACTCGCGATCTATAATTAATTCATTCGAAATTTTCATAGGTTTCAGGTTCTAGCTAGAAGTCAGTAAGTTCAGGTTCTAGCTAGAAGTCAGTAAGTTCAAGTTTCTTACATTAAAGTTCAATAAGGGATTAATTTGTGTATCAGACTGCTGGTTAGGTTTAGGTCATTGTCTAGGTCTAATTCTTCAGAGGTTAGGTTCAAATAACTAGGTACTAAGTAACGGAGTTTTGACTGTATGTTTGTGGTTTGGTTAAGTGAT
>JASAND010002229.1:0-83702 GCA_030248195.1 Trissonchulus latispiculum | reverse complement strand
GGGTTTATGGGTGGCGTGCACTGCCGGCCCGAATTCCTGGATTTCGTTTCGTAATACGTGCGTTCGAAATTTGGTACGTGCGTTCGAAATTTGGTACTGACGTACTGCCGTTCGTAAGCGTCGATCCTGATGTGACTCTTCTGACGAAGAAAAGTCGCGAAACAAACGTAGGTTCGAATCTCAGGAGCGGCGTACTGCCTTTCCAAATTCCGGTTGTCGCTTCAGAAAATTCCAGGTAACCACAGGTCGAATCGAAATCGTTGGGGAGCGGCGTACTGCCCTTTCTCCCGATCGCCAAACGAAACCGTAAAGAGAAAAAACTCGCAGAAGAACCAGGTTGCGTCCTGGCAGACTAATGTAGCGGAGGTGTTGTAATATAGCTATTACTAACGTCTTGCTACTGGAACTGCGCCCAATGGATAAACGCGCCTGGCCGATCAAGAGCCAGTCCGGGGTAGCCTCGCCAGTAACAGATGTTACTCGTACAAACTAACCTAGCTATTCCTAAATAAAGCCCTGGCAACACAATTAATAAATGTGGTTTAATAATGGCGCGTAGGCCGGAAATGACTCAGGTATAACAGATGGAAAGTACACAATACAAGTATAACAATAATATAGGATATACGTAGCTAATACAATGCCGTACTGGTTACAGACACGTACACAGAAAAACAATACCTTACACACAGGTGCCGGGAGAGCGCGGAAATACAGGTGGGGTGAGGGACCCAACTGTGTTGACAAGGGAGGCCAAAGGCGAATGCACACAAAATAACTACAAAGGGGGGAGAAACAACCAAACTAGACAAAGGAAACCCAACACTGAGTTGGGAAGGGAGAGAATTATAGAGACCCACCAGTAGGCGGGGCTTAGGTAAACCCTCCCAACCAATTACAGTGTAACACATACATGTAAAATGGGAACTCCCAATAGAATAACAGACCCAGCCCAACCCAACCTTCCCCGACCAACTAGTGCATATGTGGCAACAAGCCGGCACATAGCTAGGCGAAAGAAGAAGTGTTGAGCGCTACACCCATAAATACACAATATATACCTATATTCCCAACATAACATAAAACCCTTAAACTCATTTTAATTATAGAAAATTGTTACTAAATTAAAACTCAACATTTTATATAATCCATTTAAGGTGGTGATTTCTTTTGGGCACATATTGTTAGTTGACGGCTCAAACCAACATGAAATTTGATGAAACTTTCCAAAATAAGTTCATTTGGTATTCTAACACTCTCCGCGCAATCCCGCTTCAAAATTTCGAGATTTCCGTTCAGGACGGTTTTTGCCAATTTTTTACAGTTGAGCAGCAGCTGCAAAGTTGTGACTATACTCATTTGAAAGACCTCGTTGAGCTCTACATTTCTGCTTTTGGAAGTAACTTTCTAGCTCTTCTCTAGTTTAAGATATAGCCGATTTTCTTATTTTGGCGTTGAAAACTTGTCATTTTTGTAGAAATCATATAATTCAAGATTTCTTGAGCTACGCAAGCCATAAAATTAAACTAAGGATGTCGATTTGAAGGTCTCGTCGAGGCCGATAATCCGAGGCATGATCGTCTTCCAACAGCTATCCCGTAGGCTGCTATCATAAAAAATGTAGTTTTTGCAAAAACGTGACCAAATTTTTTCCAGCGATTGTGGAGCATTCACTATGCAAGGTAGAGGGTTGCCACTTACTAGGCATGTTTTACAGAAAAATACCCAGGGACCCTTTTTTAGTTGCCTCGGTTGCTGCTTTGTAGCTAAAGTGGCCGCTTGCTAAAGTTGGGAAAAGTAGGCAAAATCCAGGTTGCGCAAACATTTTAGCTAATTTCTTCATAATGAAGAGTGATTTCATGATAATTAAAAAGGGATCCCCAGCTATTTGATAGTGGAATCGAGTGATGTAGCCGATGCCTCACGAAAAAATTTACTTTAGTCTGCAAAAAATCTGGAAAATTAAAGTACTTCGAAAATCCAGTAAAATAGTTTCCGAAGATTGAAGTTAGTTTAATTGCATTCATTAGAAACAGCAAATATTAAGCTCCATTTTAAACGAGAGAGCAGGAGAGGGAGAAAGAGAGGGAGAGATCTGGATCCAAGGAGAGCAGTAAGGGCCAGGAAACCAAGGATGATCTCACACCGGCGGCAGTGAAATCGGGGATCCAAAATCTCAGGAGCGGGGGAGGCAGTTCTGAGCAGGATTGGCAGTGCCAGATTGGTTTGCAGCAAGTCCAGGGTCCCCTTGTAAAAATTAAAGACTGCTGATTAGGTGGGTACGTAAGTAACTAAACTAATAAATTATTAGATACGAGCCTTTTAAAACAATTACGATTAACAATACAATACCATACAATAAATTCAAGCTAAAGGCCGGTTCACACGATCAAATGTTCGTCAAATAAATTTGATCAAATTTGACCAAACTTGCAATTTGACCAAATTTGATGGTTTGAACGGGCATAAAATTCCATCAAATTCCGTCAAGTTGGCCATCAAATTGCTGTCAAACTATCAAATTGATCAGTGCGCAAAAACCATCAAATATTTGACGGCTTGCCCAATGACATTTTACCATGTGTATCACGAGAGCGTAAATCAATTTGAAGCATAGCCTTTTGTTTTGTTCACACATGCAGTTTCTTTACGGTCTTCAATACAATGTGCAAAATCACAGGACTGTAATATACAACATACACTTTCATCAAATATACCTTGAATTTGATTTAAATGAATAAATAACTTAAAATTTTGCCAAACGTTCGACAAATTGGATGAAATATTTTATATTTAAAAATAGCTAATAAAAAGTTGCTGTAAACTGTAAATTGTTTTAGATCTTTTTACCAACCTTGACCCAAGGGCGTTTAGGTTTGGGTTCAAAATCACGTTGAGATAACAAGAAAAACGCTAGCTTGCGCTTCTGACTGCCCAATTTCTACGCGCGCAAATTCAAACTAGCGCCCAATTTGATCAAAATTTGGTCAAATTATTTGATGCAAGTTTGACAGTGTAAACAGGCAATTTCATCAAATATTTTGATGTCAAATGATTTGATCAAATTTATTTGATGAGAATTTGATCGTGCGAACCGGCCTTAAGACATGAATTAAAATTAAAAGTTCCTTCAAGAGTTCAAATAGCTTCCCTTCTTTTTCTGTGCCTTTGAGTCTCAGCCGAGCTTACTTACTCCTTACTAGGGACAATTTGTAACAGGAATTCGGTAATAAAAGACACATTAAAGTTCCCCATTAGTTAGTGGGAACTTATAGAAACTTGGAGAATACTTTAAGCGGAAGAAAGAACGATGATTCAAACAATTGTTCGAAACCAGTGAATGGGCTTCCCTTTTGCTTAAAACATTAAATAATTTCATTTATATCCCAATTAATTAACTTTCGTTAATTAACTAGCCATATTGTAAACTGAATTAATTGAACTTAAACTTTGATTAGACTTAAACCGAGCAAAACTATTAATAACTGCTGAACTTTAAGGGATGAGGCAAGCTCTCCCAGTTAAAACAAAGTCGAACTACAAAAGCATTAATTATTTTTAGCTAGGCTTGAAGAAAAGGACCTGCTGCACTTAAAAGTTATAACTCGATTACTAATGTCAATTGGTATGAAACTTTAATTAGAAATACTATGACCAACCAATTCTGGAGGTCAGGACAAACTCCCATCTGTGACCGGAAAATCTATTTATACTAATGAAAACGAACCAAAGAAGGGGTGAATATTTTTAGATATTTCGAAAGAGCAAAGCTTGCTGAGTTTAATGATATAAAATTCCTACTAATTAGTGGTGTTAATTAACGAGTAATTAGCCAAAAACCATCAGTGCTGACGAAACTTGAATGACGAAGGTCTCACACTACAGCAATGGTCGAGTAATGTAAGCGCTACCGAGTAAGTCTTAAGTAATGAATACGCCAGCTCCCAAATTGATGTCTCTGTTAGCGACTTAGGTCCAATAGTTTATAGGAACACAAAGAAAAATTACACGCTTAAAGAAGGGTTGCACTCAATACGAAAAAAGGGGGTGTTGCCCCCCCCAGATTAGGGGGCCTGGCCGCTTCATTTGGGGGGGGGGCCTCACCACCGGCCCCTGCGGCCCCAAGCCAGAAAAATTTTTCTTATGAAAATAATAATTTCAATGTAGTAATCTTTTGCATAAGTTTATTCACTTACGTTGTAAGTTTGCTTTCTTTTCTTGGCTCTGTGATAATAAGCTATTCCAATACCTTATGTTAGCGTTTCTACTGGGGCTGGTGGACCAAGACAAAGCCGAGGACAAGCCCAAGACAGGAGACGTCAGGCAAGCCCGAACCCCGGCCCTTTTGATCCCTGGACAGACGTGCTAACCAACTACACCACCGGGCCATCAGCTGAACTCCCATATAAGACTTAGCTATCTTTCCTATGTCTGCTTCCCCTGCATTGTGAGTGCAGTGCAGTGCAGTGTTTTGAAAGCAGTGCTCGTCACTCCCGTGCACTTTCCATATGCCGTAGTGTGATTGCATTTTATGAATGCGCCCCGGTTCCAATTTGGGGGGCGGGGGCGGGCCGTGGGCCGGCCCCCGCAAATAAAATTGGTGCCTGGCCGTTTGGGGGTCGGCCCCCGAACCTTCCTACTAAACAGCATCCTATCTAGCAACATATGTAATGAAATTGTCTATTTGTTGCCCTATTTCACTCACTGCAGTGTTAATATTAGTTGTATTTCTTTATCGTGTCGGCGTGGCATCTGCCAACCAACAAACGCAATTTATGACATGCACAGCCAAAGTAATGTAAAAATTTACTGAAAGAGGCAATCAAAATCTTAGATTAAATAATTTTCATGTAACAAACGTTTATTTATAATCAAGCCAATTAGGAATATGCTGGCTATTAAAACTTCAAAGGCTTACCTGGTGCCAGGTGGCATAAAGGAAATCAAGGAGGTCGAGAACGGGGCCCGGAAGCATATTTCTAATCTGTGTAACTGGAATACGCATTCTAATCTGTGTAGCGTAAATACGCAAGCGATTAGAATCTGTGTACTTGGAATACGCTTCCGCATCCTGGCATATCTATCACGGCAGTATATAAAGTATCATGCAAATATATTACACATTTGCCTATATTTTGACCAATTGTGCGTGTGTTTGATTGTTCAGTGGTTAGGTGCCTTGCGTTATGGGAACGTTTATGCTAAGACGTTGCAGTTTATTCTAAATTGTACATACCACTGCGTTTAGCTCAGTTTTTTGCTGAACTATACAACTAACTATACAATTGACTCGATGCTTTTGCCTGGGGGCATTTTAGAAAATATCATTTAAATTCCAGTCTTTTTACAAGAATGTTTAATTTAGTAGTCTTGGTTTCTTGAATGTCCTTTCCTGAACTTCTTGCAGAATGTGCACTCTTTCTTCGCAGTTTCAATCAGTCAGTACTAAGTGCTTGTAAGACATTTTAAACAGTGTGTCTTCACGTTTTTAATACTTTTTTTGTGGTTTACGAAATGGGATTTCAATGCTCACAGACGACGTTTTCTAATAAAGTTTACTTAAAATTATGTAAGAATATGTTTGCATATTGGAGACCGAAAATTTTGAATTTCATCTGCACATCTTGGTGTTCGAAAATTTTTGAACTTTCCTAATCCTACTCTTACTGTAAGTTTGACTTTGATTCCTAAGCAACACTGCTTCCCTACAGTCGCATTGCTCCAATCTGTTGCGATTGAAATGTATTTTTCTTTATTTCAGCAATTAAATGGGTGATCTTACGTTAACTGAGGACAGTTTGAATATTGTTGACTATTTACCGAAATCGGTTGGGTCTACCGAAATAACTTATTCTGTAGTCGAATTTGGTGGTTCCGTTCAAGAATTTTACGCTAAAATTCGTTGCACCATTACCAATGAAGAACAGTGGTTCGAATGACTGGATGAATTTGAGACTACGTTTTGCTGTGACTGGCGTACTAAATGTGGGTTGGCCGCTGTTAAGCGATACCTTTATCGGAACCAATATGTTTGTCATTTAAGCGATGATCGAAAAATACTGATCAGGGATGAATCTCATAAGGCCATGTCTTGCCAGTAAGTTTAAAGTATTTCCAATTTGTATTTGAGTAAATTAAGGATTCACGGCACACCTTTCAGCTGGCAGATACCGTTAGGCACTCAAACACATTTTTGATAGGTCGATCCTTTTCTGTTATTTCTCTGTTTTAGGCTTTTTTAGATATTTAGCAGTTCTACTTCTATATCGTGTATGGACACCTGAGACCTTCAAAATAGCTGGAAAATGGGCTTTTCGCAAAAATCTACAATTTTAAACACTGTTACCCATGGGATAGGGTGCTGTATTTAGGCAATGCCTTGGATAATTTGACATTGTTCTGTCGTTAAACCCTTCATTTAT
Organism: Trissonchulus latispiculum; assembly: GCA_030248195.1. NCBI lineage: Eukaryota > Metazoa > Nematoda > Enoplea > Enoplida > Ironidae > Trissonchulus > Trissonchulus latispiculum. Next base: position 77,280 of record JASAND010002229.1, on the reverse strand, counting down.
CTTTATCAACAGTGCATAATTCCAAGAGTACATAAAAGATAAGTGTTAGAGCTGGCTGGTAAGCTTTCTGTTATCAGCTACAGGTACATGCTCTGCACACTAGCGGCTATCTCCCACAGCTACTGCTACTCCTATAGTAAATCTGCAAATTCTTGCGTTCAAAACTTTTTGACATGTTTGACATTCTGACGCACAAAGTCGGATAACGTGGGGTGGTATGTAGGGTGCAGACCCCCCACCAGATCGACAAACAAACCGGCAGACCTCCGCCGCAGAAGTACAAAAGGGCATACCCTATCTTCCAGAAGGGAAAAAGGTAGACCCCTCAACGATTTTTACCAAAATTTAACATTTGTAGCAAGTTTTAGCGAATTTTTCAAAGACCTCTTAGGGCCTTTTCATAAAATGATTAAACGGATTAACTTAAACGGATTAACTTAAATGGATTAAATGGATTTAAAAGACGTATTCATAAAATCACGAATTAAACTACTTAAACGGATTAAACTTTGCCACGACTTAAACGGATTAACTTAAATGGATTAAATTAAGTCATTTAAGTCGTTTAATCCGTATTTTATGAATACGCTTTTAATCCGTTTAAGTTAATCCGTTTAAGTTAATCCGTTTAATCCGTTAGTTTAATCCTGATTTTGTGAATACAAATGAAGCTCACAGATTTCAAAAATTATCTATTCCATTAATATCAATTTCGCTGATTGATGCAACAGTTGTAAATTTTAAGCATATTACTTCAGTTAATGAGTGACAAAGTCCTACTTCAAACTATAGCTAACGATGAGTTTCTGGTTTGGTTTTTCGAAGTCCTTGCTTGAGAATTAACTGTTCATTAGACTAGAAACAATAGATTGCTACTTTGGGATTATTAATACAATGCGTACATAGATTAATTCTGCACCAGAACAACATTGAAATGTTGTAACCTCGTACAACAGAGCCCAAGAATGGTGGGGTTGCTTTTGCTTGATTCTTGACCATTACAGATTCTGCTGAGTTCACATATTTTGTAGTCCCCCCATGGAAGTTCTCAAAACTGCTCCTACATTCTGTTTAACCATTCAAAGATGACTCCGACGTGTTATATAATATATTTATTGGAAAGTGAAAAAGTTGCGCTAAAAAAGTTGTGTCCAAAAGTTTAAGCTTTCAGTTTGAAGTTTTGGTGAATGTTTAAATTTATAACTTGCAAAAATAGAAGCACGCAACAATATTTCCAAAGCGTGCAGTTCTGTCCTGAATTGTCAGCAAATGCTACAGAAATGGCTTCTGGCGATGCATGCACTCTCCAGTAAGAAAACTTTTTCGGTTTTAGTCTTTTTTGCGAACTTTTTCACAAAAGAAAAAATCACCAACAAGTTTCTGTAAAAACGTGCAGATTGGCTGTTACAGTAAAACTAACGCCAAATTCGAGCTCTCCGACCTCCATAACCTGAGTGCACATCTTTTTAGGTACAGTACCTCAGCCCCTCTGACCGATTGACCAGCTGTTAGCCATGACCCCAACCCTCCGGAAAAAGGAGTGGTCAGGACCACATACGTGAGCTAAAGCTACATAAAAACTAATGCCACATTTGCATTCTACGTTGAAAAACCTAGCTAGGCATGTTTTTAGGCTTCCAGGGCCTTGAAATACAACTTTTGACCTGTCATGTGGCCTACTCCTAGGTGATGTGACCTTGATGTTTAAGGTGCTGCAAGAATTAAATAATATCTGTGTAAATTTCACCATATAAGCTGAATTCTTTATGAAAGTGGATGAAACTTTCCAGATGCATTGTTTTGGTGCTATTTAACATTCTGGATGGAACCAGCCCCGCATTTTTGGGGTTAAAAAAGGCCATCTTCGAGGAAATCAGTTTTTCAAAATTACTGCCAAAATCTTACGGACAATTTTAGTTTATTTTATACGCAATCGATACACAGTAGTGTTATGATTGGCCGAAATTTTCCCTGGTTGGCTTGGCTTGGCTTGGCTGGATTTTGAAGTTGGCCAGCCAATTGGCCGTTGGGCGATGGCCGGCCATTGGCCGGCCAAGGCCAGCAGCCAATGGCCAACTGGCTGGCCGTTGGCCGCCGGTTGGCCGTTGGCTGTTGCTTGGCTCTAAGCCAGTAGCCATTTTTTTAGCAATTTGCCAACGTTGGCTAGCTGAAAATTACTGTTTTTATTTGTCTACCGTGCTTAATAATGCGTCAACTTAATTGAACTTTATTAAAATAGTCTTTCTAATCGTTAGCGCCAATCCGGGATAATTCTGTTTTAATTTTGCTGGAGGATTGCAATTGATAATTGATGAGACGTTGACCGCTATACAAAATTAAAAACTAAGTTGTTAGCAACATTAAAAGCTGCATGCAATTTGAAAAACTAAGCTATTAACGATAAAAGAGTACGGACATATCGAAAACTTATGTTATGCAGGTAAACTGAAAATCTGTAGTAATGTATTTAATGTAATGTTTATAATGCAACATGTGCACGATATTATTTAGAAAAATAAAATTTAGTAACACAGTTGACGCACAAAATCAGTTAAAAATTTGAACTTGGCCAACAGTAACAGCCAACTGGCTGAGATTTTCTCGGCCAACGGCTAATTGCTTGGCCGGCCTGGCCAGCCATTGGCCGCACCGGCCAACGCACAACACTAATACACAGTCAAATGCTATATTTATCAATGCCTACTAGCTGGAGTTCGTTGCTTTAAGCTAGACATTTGGCTGAAAAACTATTTTGTAAATATTTTGTTTTGAACATCGATTTCTCAGAAACTACCCAATGAAGTTTCGCGTAATTTTCGGCAGGGCGAAAATTTGCACTATTGCGGAGGGACATTTTACTTTGAGCTAAAACTTGTCCAGCTGCAAAATTTCGTGTCACCGCACATGTGGCATGTTTTCTGGAGCATTAAGACATGTTAGCGAAATCCAAAAAATGTCCCACATGTGCTTCAAATCAAGGCATAAAAAGAAATTTTGACCGATTCTACAGTTTTGAGAAATCGATGTTGAAAAATTGACGAACTATATTTAGCCGGTATGTCAGAAAATTTCTTGGGAATTTTGGTATTTTCTGTAATCATATGATTGTACTCATTATAGGCTTTAAAACCATGTTGAGAGCTCTTTGCAACTCCTAAGTTGTTGGCACCATTAAAATTTGCATGCAATTAGCAAACCTATTAAAAAACTAAGCTGTCTACGATAAAAGAGTACGGACGTATTGAAAACTTAGAGCTAAGTGTCATGTGTTATGCAGTAAACTGAAAATATGTAGTAATGTATCTAATGTAATGTTTATAATGCAACATGTGCACGATATTATTTAGAAAAATTAAATTTACTAACACAACCAACAGTCGGCCATTGGCCGGCCAAGCCAACTGGCTGAGATTTTCTCGGCCAATGCACACACTAATACACAGTCAAATTCTATGTTTATCAATGCCTGCTAGCTGGAGGTTGTTGCTTTAAGCTAGAGATTTGGCTGAAAGACTAGTTTGTAAATATTTTGTTTTCAACATCGATTTCTCAGAAACTACCCAATGAAGATTCGCGTAATTTTGGGCAGAGCGAAAATTTGTACTATTGCGGAGGGATATTTTGCTTTGAGGTAATATATACTTGTCCAGTTGCAAAAAAACTTAATGGGAGCTGCAAAATTTCGTGTCATTTGGCATATTTTCTGGATCATTAAGACATGTTAGCAAAATCCAAAAAATGTCCCACATGTGCTTCAAATCAAGGCATAAAAAGAAATTTTGGCCGATTCTACAGTTTTGAGAGATCGATGTTGAAAAATTGACGAACTATATTTAGCCGGTATGTCAGAAAATTTCTTGGGAATTTTGGTATTTTCTGTAATCATATGATTGTACTCATTATAGGCTTTAAAACCATGTTTAGAGCTCTTTCCAAATCCTAAAATGGCAAAAGTGACAGCGTTTCAAAAATCAATACTCAAAAGGATACCATCACCAAACGTACACAGACTGGCTATACTGAACTAGTTTTTTAAATAGTAGTAGAATATTGTACACATGTGCTTCAATTAAAAGCTAATCTCTTTCGAACTCCGAATATATATTGGGCAAGTTACGACATGTAAAAGTACAGCACATGAGGAAACAACCACCTACAACACGAATCCCTTTTCGTAGCTGCAGCTTTTATTTTGCTATTTTCTAGCTAAAGTTGTTGCGCGGGAAAGATGAGAGAAGTAGACTGTATGCAGGTTGCGCAAATATTATATCTGACTTTCCAGAACGAAGAGCGATTTCATTAATAACTATGAGCGATCCTCCGCTATTTGATAGAAGTATCGAGTGATCAAACCATTGTCTCACCTAAAAATTACTTCCGTCGGCAAAAAATTTGAAAAATTGCATTCGTTCTATAATTAGCTAAGAAAATTCTAGAAAAGCTAAATACGTTTCATTATGTTCACTGAAAAGAGAAAATGTTAAGCTACATTTTGATATAAAAATGACTGCCTAGCTCTAAGCAATGAATGAACAATAAAAGTTTAAAGTTGATGTCACAAAACGGAATCGTTACTATAATTAATGTTTAATTCATTTAATCCCTGCAAATAACAAGGATTAAACTTTAGTGCTTTTGAACTGTTTTTAAGTGACGGATTAAACGGATTAAACTTAATCATTTTATGAAAAGGCCGCGGATTAAAGTTTAATCCGCCATGGTTTTAATCCGTCGCGATTTTATGAATACGTCACGGATTAAAGTTTAATCCGTCGGTATTTTATGAAAAGCTTTTTGATCGACGGATTAAACTAGTCCGTTTAAGTCACGGATTAAACTTTAATCCGTTTAATCCGTGAGCGTATTCATAAAATGATTAAACTTTTAAGTTAATCCGTTTAATCATTTTATGAAAAGGCCCTTAGAAATCGCTAAAAAGCTCATTTTCACTGATTTTTTTGCCAAAACTAAAAATGTGCAATTTTTGCCAATTTCAGGATAGACCCTCTCAAAGTTTTGGAATTGTTTGGGGGTAGATTACCTCCAGAATCGACCGCCATGTTAATGTATGATTATTATTGTATTATCAACATGTAAAGACTGTAATTACTGTTACTGTTACTGTTACCAAGAGTGCATAATATAAGAGTGTGCCACTAGCAACACTCTATGTTATCAGAGCAAAAACTATGCTCTGCGCGCTAACGGTACACCCCCCTGCAAATCAGACCCTAGTGACCCCTCCCGCAAATCAGTACCTACTCGAAACGGGGGTACGCTCACTCGCTCTATGTTTATGTGCTTAAGCTCGAAAACACAAGCAGTGTGTTAGCGAATTTTGTGCCGACTTCGAGCTTTAGAACACAAAGATAGCGCACGAAATTCTTTGAAGTGATGGGTCTGATTTGCGGGCGGTGAGCCGTTAGCGAGCAGAGCATAGTTTTTGCTCTGATGCTCTGAGTGTTGCTAGTGGCACACTCTTATATTACGTACTCTTGCTGTTACTATTATCTTTCCCCTATTTTAGGGCATACCTTTCTGTGATCATTCACACGAAGCCCACTCGCCATATGATTTATCGTGATCCCTACGCCAAAGATGGTCTTCAGACCGAAATCACCATCAATAATCGTCATTCCCATGAGCTTATTCATTCCAGGACTCTTGGATTTCGACGACCTGCCGACGAAGTACGCTCTACGTTTGTTAATATGTTTACAGAGGGGGCTACTCCAGCTGAGGCTATCCGTCGGCACTGTGCGTCAATACGCGAATTGTACGAGACTGATTTAGCGAAACAACAGGAAATCCTTGCTGATGCACGTCAAAATCCTAAAAAATCATCCGTCTAGTACTGGCCCAAGCTGTGGCGTGAAGAGCATTTTGGCGATCGTAATGGTGATTCTATGTGGGTGGCTTTACAGAAACTGCTTGAGTCATCTGAAGAGTGCAAGTATAAACTTGCTAAATCTCCATTTGCTGCAGTCCTTGTGACCCCGTTGATGCAGCGCTGTCATTCGCTGCAAGAATCATCTAATATCGTTTTTGTTGATACGACCGGTAGTGTAAATTCTGCTAATGATTCTGTGACATTTTTTATGACAGTTTCTCATGCTGGTGCCGTTCCCTTGGGGGTTGTTATAACTGATTCTACCAGTACGGAGTCCTACACCGTCGGATTTCAACTTCTCAAGGAAATATTGAATGATTCTTGTCACGGTGGATTTAATGGTAAAGGTCATCCACAGATCTTCATGACTGATGATTGTTCTGCCGAGCGAGAATCTCTAGCCCGAGTATGGCCTCAATCTGGGTCTTTCCTTTGCACCTTTCATGTTGCACAGGCACAGTGGCGGTGGCTGTGGAACAGAAACAATATGGTTGACAAAGATGACAGAAAGGTAATTCATTCTGTAGATAAGCCTGTGTACTTGGCCCTGTTCGAGCGATCTATTCAAACAAATCCAGCGTCAATTGTAGGTCACAGCAAGAGTACATAATGATAAGGTTATGCCACTTAGGCAAGCTCTCTGTTATCAGAACAAAAACTATGCTCTAACTGCTAACGAATGACCCCCTTCCGTAAATTAGACCCATCGCTTCAGAGAACCCTCCAATGTTCAGTTCCAAATGTAGAAAAATTAATTCTTTATCGATTACTGATAGTCCAATTAGTCTAGGTGCTTTCCTAGGTCTGTGATATCTTTGTTCTCCGATGCTATTACAGATGTTGGCTTGGCACGAATAGCAGATAGCAGGATCCTGCTTGAAGACACTGCTGTAAGTTTTATTCGTTATTGTAGCCACTGATGGAGAAATTCCAAAGGATTATGTATTCACTGACTGAGGATGAAGCAGAGGAAGAATTTCTGGCAACCCTCAACTTCGATGTAGCCGGAAAGTATCCTAACTTTTTGTCACGCCTCCGCAGACAATGGGAGTCCAGACGTTGCTGGGTAAAGGCCTACCGTCACAATGCTGCATTCATGGGAGCATCAACGAACAATTTCTGTGAATCATCAATTCGGGTCTTTAAGGTAATTGTCTTTCAAAAATTAAAAATTGCTTGAAAAGTTTGTTATTTCTAAATGATAATGATGGTTGCTGTATCTTCGACAAATCAGGACTTTGATATTTTTTGCTTTTTGCAACAGTTTGCGGGAGATCGTTATTTTGCTGTGTAATTTTCGCTGTGACTTTACTAGTTGGGATGCTGTTGTTATTTTCTTTGCTGTTTTAGGACATTGTACTTGGACGAATCCTATCTTACAATTGCGTAAGCATCATTGAGAGCATTTTCACCAGAATGGAGCAGTTGTATGTGCCGCGTCTGATAGAATTTGCCAATGGTAGGAATCGTTCGTCTCATTTACTCCTTACCCTGCTATCCTCCAAAACTTCTTACATCCGAACCGATGATATTAATCAGATCTCTCAGTTCCATTTTCTAGTCCCTGCCTCGACGACAACCTCTGACCCTGCCTTCGAAACTGAGTCAGAATTCACTTATTTAGTGGATGCTCAAGCAGGTCTTTGCACCTGTCATGACGGATTCATGGGGAAGTTTTGCAAACATCAATATGCAGTATCTTTTCATTTTAAAGGTATGGTTTTTCCAAATTTACCTCCCATTTCAGCCGAAAATCGCCAAAGACTGGCCTTTGTTGCTACTGGAAAGAGTCTCCAGCTATCATTCTACACTAATCTACGAGATGACATGTCATCGCCTTCGACCATTGACAGTGACAGTATGCCATTCAGCAATCAGAGTGCTTCCCAATCGCTTCCAGTTGCTGTTGCACAAACATCAAATGATACGGCTATGCATGAAACTGGGTTTAAACAGGTGTGTTACAGTCTGTACTTTTTAGACCATATTTCTTCAGGATGTTGTTATTGACTCTCGCTATGTTGCCTGGATGCAGTTCGCACTGTTTGCTATGCTGTTTGGTCCCAGGGGTGGGGTGCCTTTTCTCCGGGGTCTCAGCGCGTATCATTTGCTGCATCTGCGTGCGTCCAATTTGTGTCTGCTTTGAGCTTTAGAACGCAAAGATAGCGTGCGAATTTCTTTGAAGTGAGCATACACGTTTGGGGAGGGTCAGCCGTTAGCGAACATAGCATGTACCTAGAGCTGATAACAGAGTGCTTACCTGCTGTCATACCTTTATATATTATCATGTACTCTTGGTACAACGTTCAATCGTAAGTCACACACCTTAACCAGTCGGTTGCACGGCCAAGTAAGTCAGTGCTGTTGAAGTGACAAATGAGGTTTAAATAGGATTTTAATAGAACTGACGACGAATTGACTTTAAGTTAAAGGCAGTTCTTATCGGTGTAGAGTAACCCAAACGTAATACAATACTTCTGGTTTTACTTTGTTTTAGGAATGTCATTTATTATCCCAAGCCATAAATAACCTTCTATGGCACCACAGAACGCATCATGGAGTAATGGAGGCTATGGTTCAATTCTGGAAGCGTTTGGACAGGTCATTTACTGGTGGGCAAGCCTTACAACTACTCCATGACTAGCGTACAGTTCTGCCTAGTCAGCGTTTCTCTGGAAGAAAGATTAAAGTGCAGATGGCTACAACAATACCAATACGTAAATTTAAGTGTGGATCATCGTCTCGTCAGTCTTCTGGTAGGCCGTCAGGCTTGACATCAATGGCTCAGCGTCTTAAGAATGCTGCTTTGTCGAATGCTTAAGAATCCCAAAGGCCACAGTCTTGGATGTTCCTTTTCGCAAAATCGGCCCAATCCCAAGCGTCACTCTAAAGGAATGAGTTGAGTATTTTTCCTTCTTAATGCTGACAATTCTGCCTTGGTACAATTTGACTGAACTTGAACTGTTTGCATTTTGTGAGTTACTGTTATGATCATTCCACGCCCGCATATTTGACTCAATGTTACTACCATTTTAATAGTTGTCTTGAACCGTACATTAAACTTGTTGTAGTCCATGAAACGAGGAAGTATACATAAATACGTAATTAACTGCCTGAGGTAGACCAAGTTAAACTTGCAGTTAGGGCTTTATATTGGAATGTTTTTAAACTTCGCCTTTGCTGTAGTATAATTCTATATTTAGTGGTAGCGTATTCCAGTTACACAGATTATAATCGCTAGCGCATTCCAGTTACACAGATTCTAATCGCTTGCGTACTTAAGCTGCTAAATTCAAATGCGTATTCCAAGTACACAGATTCTAATCGCTTGCGTATTTACACTACACAGATTAGAATGTGTATTCCAGTTACACAGATTAGAAATATGCGGCCCGGAAGGTGATTCCAATAAACAGAACAGTCAATTTTGTGAACCCAAGTGACAGATGGTTTCAATCTCAGTCTCAAAATGAGTGAGTTCCTATCCTGACTTTCCTATCTGCTTCCAAGTATCTCTTAAGACACAGGACCCGCGGTCTGCCATAGATTACAGTTTTACTCTGGACTGAGGGCGCTTTCGGTCATAGCAAACTAGCAGACAATTATTCACAACAATCCATAATACCACGCAGAAGCAATTTCCAATTTGAGTTTTATTTTACTACTACAACTACGTTTATTATTTGGGTCGCCACCAGAGCAAAGTCAGAAATGCATGAAGTAAATGCAATGCAGTAAATAATTTAACACTGAGACATATCAGCAGCTTTATCATTTTGCACTTGCAGTTGGTAATTGCACTGTTTTGGAAGCATCATTGCTATGTACTGTGTGTGTTTGTTATGAGAGCTCAACTCACGTACCAGTTCGCCATTTGTGCAATGATCCTCTCGGGAGATCGGATGGCCAGCCCGGGGGAGATGTTACGGATTAAGGTGACGCCAAGAGTATATAATAGATAAGAGTGTGACACTCTTACACTAGCATGAACAAATCATGCTAGGTATGCTCGGTGCGTTAACTCGGGACCCCCCCCGCCCCGGAACTTTCGGGGGGGGGTCCCACTTTGCACTATCTACACGCTTTCTTATAAGCGTGTGTCTGCTCGCTGATTGGCCCATTAGCCTAAGGCTTACGGTAGGCTTATTAGTAATTTTTCATTAATTAATAATAACCTTAATTAGGTTAATGCAATTAAAAAACTAACTCGACAACTTTGTAGCATTTTTTCTGCTCTTTTCAATGATATAAAAATTGTTGCATAATACAATAATTCGAAGGAATGTAATCTGCAACAATTTCTATATCGTTGGAAAGAGCAGAAAAATACTACAAAGTTGTCGAGTTAGTTTTTTAATTGCATTAACCTAACTAAAGTTATTATTAATTAATTAAAAATTACTAATAAAATGCCTACAGTAAGCCTTACGCTAATGGGCCAATCAGCGAGCAGACACACGCTTATATGAGAGCGTGTAGATAGTGCAAAGTGGGACCCCCCCGGAAGTTCCGGGGGGGGGGTCCCGAGTTAACGCACCGAGCATACCTAGCGTGATTTGTTCATGCTAGTGTAAGAGTGTCACACTCTTACTATTATACACTCTTGGTGACGCACGATCAACCTTTCCATTGCTGGCGGCTGTAGCTAAGTTAGCTACCCGTCTGACTTTGTATAACATGATTGGGGGATTCAATCACTAGGGGGCGCTCGTGGAAGGGTTCAACCCATAACTCGCTTCCCCCCCATCAGTCTAGTATTTTCTACCGTCGTGTGCGCTTGCTTTCTTTACGCTCTACTCCCCCATATTTCGCTGTGTTATCTTCCTTTGATATTTTCCCCGTGTGCTCTCCCTCTCCCCATAGCTATTGGTACGTCGGCCAGCTGGCCCCTGCAAACTGTAAGTCTATATTCTGTGATTGCTTCGTATACTTCAGGCCTTAGCCCATATTTTATATTGTCTTATATAAAACACTTGTTCGTTCTTCTTTATTAAATTGTTGTTACTTTTTAATTAGGCTTTTAGTCACTGAGCTCCTGCTAGGTAGGTAGTTTCTACTTGGATCCGAGTGAGACTGGAGAGTTATCTCTGCCCTTAAGGTGGGCTACTTGCTGCGTATATTGTATGGCGAGGCTGTCCCGACCGTCTCCTGTGGTCGATTCGTTGTTCATCTGTGCTACGGTATCATTTGCTGGATTCGGGTGTGGTAACGGTGTTAGTGCTTAAGATCAGGTACTAGCCCCGCTACATTGGTGGAGGGGCATTGGGGGAGATCCAGAGACACCATGGCTGACACAGGACACACCCCACCACCCAGAGCAAAAGTCACATTGAACTCTATCAGGGGTGGTCCGCAGGCAGGATCCACACGGATTTTCTGGATTACCCATGGCAGTCGAGGAAGGGAACCGCACAGCTAGCAGTTTAACAGCTGATGGTTTTCGCTGAGCCAGATTAATCGGTCGCTGAATGATGGCGGAATTGGCAGTCAGTAGCGAAGAAACCCAACTGCCAACCTGCGGCTGAGTGGCTCGTCGCTTCAACTGGAATTCAGTAGCGAAGAAACCTGTCTCACAGCTGTAGACAGAAAGCGGTTGAACTGATCCAATCGGCAGATTATTGCTGATGGGCAGGCGGGTCAGTGAAACCGGTAGCGAAGAAATCCGGTTCGGCGCGGGTAGAGAATAAACCCGGCTACGCTGGCTGATAGCTGATCAACAGGCAGATGACTGGATCCACTGGCAGGTAGTAAAGTCTAATCCACAGGCAGTTGAGCAGTCCGTAGCGAATTCACCCGCTGCTACGGCAGATACACTGGCAGATCAGATTTTCAGGTAGCAAACTAGCAGAGTAGCAGAAGAAAAAACAGCTCTGCTACCATTTTCCATCTTTCTTTACGTGTTCCTTGGCTAATTTTATTCTCCTGTAAACCACGCTCTTCTACGATTTTGTGAAAGCGTGTGACTCTTTAATGAAACAATTCTTTACTGAAAAAACCTTTAACAATAACAATCAAGATATTTCATAGGTAACGTTTGTTCGAACTTTAGAATGAAATATAGTTTTAGTGGTAATATATCTGAGCACCAATCCTGCAGTGGAAACTGGGGTAAATAAAGCCCTAAGGTAAGGCTCACAGTTTATTTATTGTTTATTCAGTTTCTCGAAGTTTTAATGACATCTGTATCCATTGAATTATAAATAGACCAAAATCGTCCGTACGATTTGGCGGTAATTTTGAAAAAACTTATTTCCTCGAAAATTGCCGTTTTTGACCCTGAGAATTGTGTTTTGTGTATAGTGACTTAACCACTGGAGATAGCTGGAAGGTTGTAAAAGCAAAAATGTTCATTACCTTGCCCGCTTTCCTGCCACGTCAACCAATCCGGTGTCTCAACTGCCTACTGAAAGTATAATGGCAAAATCTAAAAATTCCCTGTTTTTGCCTAAAAATACAGGACTGGTCCAGAATAATGTTACCAAAGTTTCACCCACTTTCATAAAGAATTGAATTACGAATTTGTAGGGTCGAATTTACACAAAGCGATACCACCACCCTAAACTGTAACCTATGCTGAATTTAGAAATCACTTGATTGAAAAACTGTTCACAGATTCGGGATCAGTGGCCAAGAAAACCTAATACGCAACCTCTCAGCCAAATCGGCAATAAAAATATTTTTAGTATCGCTTGTTTCCTCTGAATCTGACAATATGCAACTGAGTCTATGCAAATTAGGTTTGTGTATTAATCGTTGCGTTTCTGTTATGGTTGCAGTGCTTCTAGTAAAGCCCTTCTATTACCCTGTACCAGCTCGGTTAAGTTCTCTCCTAATTTGAATCCAGATTTTATTTTATATACTCCGGAATATATGCATTTATGTATAACAAATTTATCAATTATATGAAACAGTAAGAAAACCCAGCAAAGGGGAACACTGCAAAACAGATGAGCCACAGTTAAAACATCAAATTGATGTTAACAATATCGATCTTATCATTGATTTAGTAGATATTTTGCCAGGATATTGATCTATTCCAACTTTTTATCGTCAGTAGTGATGTTGCAAATATTCACTAGTTTCTAAACTGGAAAGGCCCGAGATGTGGGTCTTCGGTGGGTCCGGAAAAAGTCGGCATGGATGGTTTCGATCTGACTCAGGAGATCTTTGAGGACGGGACTTTCTCGTGCCTTTTCGAGCATCGCGGCCACATTCGGATTCATCGGTCTGGATAATCTCATCTCTAAAAACAGGTCATACTTTAGAAATAATATCAGCCAGCCAATAGCGTGACTGAGTCCAAACGCAATAATCCTAGTTACCGACTCTTGCTGCTCAGACCGCGATTTTGTGCATAATCACTCGCTGTATGTTTACTTGTTGAAGCTCGAAAATGCAACGACTCTGTTCGAAGAATAGCATCACAAAAATCTGTACTCTGACAATCGGACACTCACCTTCCTTTCTTTAGCTTTGCTTCTACTGTGGGTTACCCCACTTGCTTACTTGAACTCAAAGGATCCACATTGATATATTCTGCATTTTCTAGCATCTGCCGGAGGGCTTCTCTTTCTTCCGGCGTCAGTAGATTCGATCCTTGACGGGGATCGTGACCTTCCTTCGCAACCTCAACACCATCGCTTTCGCCATCCGTGTCCGACTCCCCTCCTGAAAAACAAAAATATAATTTAGTATTTATACTAATTTAGTACTATAGCTATGTAAGTTATATATAAGTTACAACCTTTGTGGATGCATGTATGGCTGATCGGTATGCCATTAGAAACATGGGCAGGTAGCCTTCCCAAGTCGAAGGCTTGGCATTTGCGTAGAGTGCGAGCATATTGGCGAGCGTTCTATTAATCCTCTTTCATTATGCCCGTCCGACTGTGGGTGATATGGTGATGTCCTTTTTTCTCTATGTTCATATTGGAACAGGAGGGTTTAAAGAAGGTAGATTCGAAATTATGTTATGTTATATAGTCGCAACAATATACAGTAATTGTTGCATAGCAAGTAAATGTTACATAAAATCAACATGAACAAATAATAAATTCTAACAATTAATAAGACAAGTTAATAAGACAAAATAACAAGCTGAAGAACTACACATAAACTATTAAAACAATGTTAGCAATTTGCCCCCTAAAAGGGACAATATTCCGCCACGGAGCCTAAACATGTATTAATTGAAATGGTTAAACAGAAGGTAAACATATTGCATGCACATCAAACCGTACTAGCGATCTTTCAACAGCAAAGGCCCTTAATGTTTCTGACTTTCGTGAATCACATTATCACAAGAAAGTAATGAGTTTAAAAATGCCATTGAAAAAATCAGCATCAAGGAACGAGAAGCAGCATTTTTAGTGAGTTGTTCAAATCAAAAACCACAAAATACCCGCAAGATACCCGCGCGGGCCTGCGGGTAGGCCCAATTTCCAATACCCACGGGTACCCGCGGCCTGCTTACAACTCTGTGCTAAATGTTATGTCTGGCCTGCCAAGAACGTGAAGCTCAGACAAGGAAGTTGTTGACGCTGAACTAATTGCATACGGTAATTTGCATGTTGTTAATGTTACTGTTTTGTGCGGCTATAAAAGCCGATGTTTCCTGTGAGTAAATCAATGTGACTTTTCACTCAAAGCGTCCAACACTACACTATACATAGGAGATTAGAAAAGTTGTTAATTTTTTTGTGTGCGCTAGAGACATCTCACGAATGACAGAACGGATCCATCCAAGCTTTATATCATTCAATTTCCATGTCGCCGCACTGTGGTTTGTAGATATCAATTTCAAATTAGGGCTTTAAAAATTTTTTATGAATTTTTGAATTATTAAAATTTGAATTAGTACCAGATTTTAATACTTCAAAAATTCATTAAAAATTTTCAAGGACCTTATCTGAAATTTTGATTTCTGCAAATGTCAGTCCGGAAATATGGAAATAGAATGTTATAAAGCGTGGACTGGTCCGTTTTGCCATTAATGTTTCTCTGGCGCACGCTAAAAAGTGACAACTTTTCTAATCTCCTATGCTTGAGGTGGTGATTCCTTTTGGGCACATATTGTTGGTTGGCGGCGTAAACCAAGATGAAATTTGACGAAACTTTCCGAAATACGTTCTTTTAGCGTTCTAACACCCTCCGAGCAATCCCGATTCAAAAATTCGAGATTTCCGATCAGGACGGTTTTTCCCCATTTCTGGAAGTTTGGCAGCAGCTATACAGTTTTGACTATATTCATTCGAAAGGTCTCATTGAGCTTCACATTTTTGCTTTCCAAAGTAAGTTTCTAGCTCTTCCCTACCGTGAGATATAGCCGATTTTCTTGTTTTGGCATCGAAAACTTGTCATTTTGGCAGAAATCAAATAATCCAACATTTCTTGAACTACGCAAGCCGTAAAATCAAACTAAGGACGTCGATCCGAAGGTCTCACAGGGACAAATTATACGACGCATGATCGTCTTCCAACTGCTATCCTGTAGGCTACCATCATAAAAATGTAGTTTTCGCAAAAACACGACCAATTTTTTTCTAAAGATTGTGGAGCATTCACAATGCAAGCTGGAGGGCTGCTACTGAACAAATGTGTTCTGCACAAATATACCCAGGGACGATTTTTTAGTTGCCCCGATTGCTGCTTTCTAGCTAAAGTAGTCGCTTGCCAAATTTGGAAAAGGTATGCAAAATACAGGTTACGCACACATTTCAGCTTATTTCTCTATAACGAAGAGCGATTTCACAATAAACAAAAAATAGCCCCCGGCTATTTGATGGAGGTATCGAATGATATAACCGATGTCTCGCGAAAAAATTTGCTTGAGTCTGCAAAAATTCTGGAAAATTATACATCTTCTAAAATGTGTTAAAAATATTTTAGAAAAGCAACATTAGTTTCGTGGCATGCATTAAAAAGAGAAAATGTCAAGCTACATTTTGATATAAAAATGGCTTCTTAACTCCAAGTAATGAATGAGTAATAAAGGTGCCAACTTTATGTGACCAAAGGGAATCACCACCTTAACACATGAAATAGCAGTTTTGAAGCGAAATTACTCAAAAACCGTAAGACTTACGACTTTAGTTTTATAAAATCGTTAACATATACCGTTTGGACAATAAAATGTGTTAGAATTAGCCAGATCAGAAAAAGTCGAAAAAACGACCAAAACCTGGACGCCCAACCCCTTAAATTAGATTGCTTAAAATTAGCATTAAGTTTAGCTTTAAGCTTAACATATTGTACCAGACAATTGAAGTCGTCCACTGCTGGAAGTGACCACTCTGGCGGGTGGATTTTGATTCACCAAGGGGGCAACGAAATTGTCATGTTCCGTATTGTGACCGAATATGGGACGGAATTCTCCGAGATTAACGCTAACTATGAAAATGCATAGAGCAAATAACAACCAGGAAATCCCGTTGAACAACATTTAGTCCCCCTTGATCTGAAATAAGGCAAAACTTCTGCAATTAAAACAAGCTAGATCTGATTTATGGAAAAAAGTAATTCCAAGTTGACCGGAGCCTATTTTAATGACTGCTAGTTTTGTTTCAAAGAATATATTGCCCCTCAGGGGGAATTTGCTTCTCATGAAAAATGTTTTAACACAGCATCAAGTTAATTAATTTTTAAAGACGGATTTTGTGGAAGGAATTAGCTGCAGGTTCACTACAAATCTACCCCCGCTAAAATGCTAAAAGTTCAGTACTTATTAAAACATATGTAGGCATAAACTATTACGCCAACAAGAGTTCAGTCTTGACTCAAATTCAAACGTTGAGTCACGTTTCTGTCGTAAGAGAACGCCAAAGAACCGTCAACTCATTCATGCTTTCTGTCAGTCAATTTTTGGTGGTACGTTGGACTTGTGTGTGAGAGGACAAGGAAATCACATCATAACGATATCGCGTTACATAATAAAATAAAAGCGCGAAACTTTTGCACTAACTAACTATATGCTACTAAATGCTGCTATATGCTCTTTGCTCGGCGTTGTTTTGGGTACTTCTGTGGCTCAGTTGTCTCAACGTTCCTACGGTACACAAAAAGGCTGTGTGCTCAATTTCCGGCCTAGGCCAAATTTTTTGGCCTTTCGGTGGTCCATGATTTTCAGTTTATTTTATTTACTATTTACTGTTTTATTTACTTATTTTATTTACTATTTACTATTTTATTTATTTACAGAGTCGGTAGTCCCATCTTTTCTTAACCTGAATTAATTTTATTGGCACATCCCTAATTTAATACTGATTACTTGTCACTGAAATCAGTCGTTTAGCTGGCATCCAAAAAAGCCCATCCTTTTTTCGTTACACAGACATGAAAAGTTGAAAATAAAATACCAACAGAATTCACATCCAAGCTGCATTTTTTTAAAAACTGCACTTCTCAAAAGGACATAGCCTAATCAAAAATGCTGACAGGAGCGAATGTATGGATCCGAAGATTGCAGAAGCGTGTCCTACCTAGTCAATAGTGAAAGGTAGAAATCATGATTGAATGAAAGGAAGAAAAGTTGTAAAGGAAAATCTGCGTTGCAAGACTTGTACCACTCCTCAAATAGCTACCCTTGGATGTCGAGAATAGTTCACTAACTGCTGATATTAAACTCTCATCTGGGGTCCTGATTCTTAGGACGTAAAAAACTA
The DNA here is from genome assembly GCA_030248195.1 of Trissonchulus latispiculum. NCBI lineage: Eukaryota > Metazoa > Nematoda > Enoplea > Enoplida > Ironidae > Trissonchulus > Trissonchulus latispiculum. Next base: position 59,730 of record JASAND010002229.1, on the reverse strand, counting down.
AGAACGCAATGTTTTGGCAGAATAATAATCATTTTCAAACAGAGGTCATTATGTGAATAACCGATAGTTAAGGCAGAGGGATAAGGGGATCATTATAGGCTTAAATTTCACCTAAAGGCAAGGCTTAATTTAGTGCTGAACTGAGATTGAAAACTTTCCAAAATGATCTCACAGCTAAAGACAGAAACATCGAAAATAATGAATTTTGTTTATTTTTGTGTGAATTAAGTGAATTATCATGCAGTATTTTGTTTATGCATATGGAAATCGGGAGGTCCTTGGTTCATTTCCGGACGGAGCCAATTTCTAGTAGATCGTCGGTTGATACGCCACGAGAGCAAACGGCATTTCTTTTTTGAAAACGGGTGGTCAATTTAGAAAAATAGCCTTATTGTAAGCCCCTGATGAGTTGCCCAGTTCCACAATCAGGTCAGGCGGGCATAACAAGGCGATCCGTATATGCGATCACAGTGCACAATACAATACTATATTTATGATACACAATACTATATCTTTGATAGAGCTGTACAGTTTTACAAGTAAGTTTTGGGCCTCTTTCAATATTCCCCCCAACCCTTAAGTTTTGATTTTTTAACCAATAGCTTTAAAATTTTGAATGGGTGCATATTGATGAACTCAAAAATTAAAAGCTTTTAATATTGTAAGAAATTTTAAAAAATTCTGATTTTTGAGTTGGTTGACCAAGGGGATCAAAAATATTTTGTCACCGATTTTGTTGAAAACTTGCATAGGGGGATTTTTTGGAGGCTGTGCGTGAATCTGAAATCCGTTTTTCAATTCAACTGTTCGGTAGCTCAGGATAAGCTTAAATCTTAAGTTTACAGCTTAAGCTTATGATAAGCCAGCGAAAAGCTGAATCGAAGAACGGATTTCAGATTCGTGGGAGTAAACTTTTAATAATTTTGTATCTTTGAGTTAATCAGTTTCCAAAAGTTTAATGCTGTTGGTCAAAAATCTAAGGTTAAGGTTTGGGGGGGTGGGGAATAGCGCAAGAGACTCTAAAGTTTTTGTGTCAAATTAAACTTAGCCCTTTTTGTGCTAATTCTTTAGATCTGAAATGTGTATTAAAAATTTGCAATGTGTTTTCGGCCTATTCTGAACAGTGTTGAGTTGTGACCTCTCCCCTTCTTATTATTTTAAGGGAGTATTTTTATTTTTTAGCAAACTGATTTTTCTTAATCTTAATCTGTCCCAACTCTGTGAAATATTCGTTAGAAACAATATTAATTTCGTAAATTATTTCATGAACGATGATGCTAAATTCAAATCGTAGCTACTTTGGTAGTTTTCAAGATGGAGTCACTTTATGAAAAGTTGGAGTTAGTTAGTGTCTTGGTTCAGTAAATGCGCGTTAGTTGGGTTGGGTTGGGTTTCCTCATAGTATTGGCAGCTGAGACGTATAAGTTTGTTGTTTTGGGACAGTTTGGTATGTTTGGTCGAATCATTTGTTGGAATAATTTTTATATGTTTGTGAAAATGATGTTTATGATAATTTGATGTAAATTTGGAGATTAAAAGTATCGTGTTGAATTCTGCTAATTTTAATTAGGTTTGGTATTAGAGAGGCACGAGGAGGAGCGGTAGGCATACACTACCGATTGTGAACCTGCTACTATTTAGTCAAGTCTCTTTATTAGTCATGAAGCACCAGAACAGACGATAACTTTCTTTTTACAAAATTGGCGACCGTGACATGCGGTAAATGCCTATTCTTTCGCCTCCTCATACTCGTGCCAGATCAAAATTATTAGCAGATAAAGTTTCTCTTTTTGAGCATTTGCCTGCTTTTCAGGCCCCTGAAGTTGACGATAATTTTATTATGTCTCAGTCTGCCGGCCCCAGCAATTTGGGGGTTGGGGGGGATCTCCCCCAACCAACTACCAGCGTGGGGGGCGGGGGGACGCCGCGTCCATCGTTGACTGGGGTGGGTCGGGGCTTGCCTCGTCCCTCCCCAGTGGCCCCAACTCCCATTTCCACTGCTGTAAATGTACAAAATTCTCAAAGTTCGGGGGTGGGCCGGGGGAAGTCTCCCGGTTCCCACTACTCGGCTCAGTTGGGTCAGCCCTCTCGGGGGGTGGCCCCAAATTCAAATGTTCAGTCTGTAGGTGGGGGGGGTTATGCTGCTATGTTACATCAAGCTTTTGGGGGACCAATGGTTGCAGTCACAGAGCAGTCACCCATGCCGGTGGGGGGGGTCACTCCCCCCCAAATTGTCGCTCCCCCCACGAGTGTTGTCCCTCCCCCCCAAATTTCAGAAGACCTCGCAGCGGAGGTTCGGGAATATTGGGCTGGTGTTGACCCTACATCTCTTCGAATTGTTCGTGAAACGACCGTTCAGAACGTTGAGGGGGCAGGTCCCCATTTAGTTTCTCGTTATGGCGTGTCGGTCCCGTCGGAAACTCGGGTCCGTACAGTCGGAACAGTTTCGGCTGAAAATTCTTCAGAAACTTCGGTTCAGGCCATAGGTCCGGGGGGATCTCAAATTGTTTCTCGTTTTGCGTTGCCGGCCCCTCTATCGGCTGAAACTCGTGATTCAGATTTTCCGGTGGGGAGGGCTCTTCCCGAGGGGGGAGGGGGCTTTGCCTCTCCCTCAGATGATACGGTCGTGCAAGCTGGTACGGGGGGAGAACAAAATTTGGCGGTCCCTTCAGTCCAGCCCGCGCCCAATGTCACCTCTCAGTCCTCTAACGAGCGGTTCATTGACAGTGCCTATCAGAGGGTCTTGAGTCCCGCCCAAAATTTGGGGGACCCCCATGGAAATTCTCAGGGATTGACCGGCGTCGTGGCGGATACGCATGATACGCATCTGATTCCGGTGGGCTATGCTGGAGCGATTTATACGCAGTCCGTTCCGTTGAATCAGGCCGTGGGCGGTTCGGTCCCTCAGGAAAGTCCCTCTGAATATGCCTCTCCCCAGTCCCAAATTCCAGTACCGACTCCCCTTCCAGTGACGTCTGGTCCCCGAATTGACCCAAATTTAATTATGATTCGATCAGACTCACAGGATTGCATTCCAGTACCGCCGTGTTCACATGATGCAGTTGGCATCCCGGGATCGTATCCTCCGCCATCCCCAGATGAAATTTATCCCGTTGTTCCGGATCCAGCTACGCTAAATCCGCCTGTGGTATCTCCCGAATTTTACACTAGCGCTCCTGGGCAGGGGGGCACCTCCTACCTGACTCTGCGGCCGAATACGTATGGCTACCATTTGTATCAGGGGGCGTGTATGGCTGGCCCTCAGCCCGGGCTGGAACGCCACATGCCGCAAGTCCGACGTATTCCTGACCCGTCGGCTCAAAAAGTAGATCAGTATGCCCTGAAACTTCCCAAGACTTTTCAATATGACGTTTTGGAGAGACAAGTCCATGAAAATCCTACTGTTCATGAATTAGAACGTTCGGGCATGTGGGATCCAGCCCGGCAGGACTTACAGGGACCAATTCCGAATCCGTATATGCCTGGGCCTGCGCCCCCTGATCCAAATGCTGACGCCTACTATTTGGCCGCAGAAACGGTGGCTCACACACAGACTTGCGACTATGTGGCTCAACATCAAGTGGTCACCCCTGGTCCGGGGCCCTCGGCCCCTGTGCAGCCCCAAAACTTGGTTTGGATCCCGGTGGCGGGTGCAGGCCAGGGGTTGGGAGGGCCCCCCCAGGGGACTATCCGGCCACTGATCCAGAACGTGGGTCAGAATGTGAGGTTTGTCCAGAATCCTGTAGTCCAGCCAGTTCAGCCTACGAGGTTTGTCTACCCTCAACCACGACCTGTGCTACAACCTCGGATTCCTCAGGCTCAGATGATAAATCCTCCACCTCCTCCTCCTGTTCAGTTGGTTCCCAGACACCCGGTCCCGCGGTTGACAGCTGCCCCGGGAGCCAACCCTCCAAATCCCCCTCCTCCTCCGCCTCCGGGCGTGCGACCTCCTCTGCTGAGAGCTGTTGTTCCGGTTCCTGCGCCAAAGGTCGCCCCACAACCTGTTTTGACGACCCAAACGTATGTATCTCATCCGACACCGCCGACAATGCAGGCAACGGATTCGTCAGTGGCTAAGCATGATGCTTCGCTCTACAGAATGTACATTGATATCTTACGTGATATTCCCCGATTTGACCCTGATCGAATGTATTTGGAGGATTGGCTCCCCAATTTCAAGTCTGCTGCGACTATCCACAAAATTCCATCCGAACAGTGGGCACGGCTGTTATTCAATAAGCTAACTGGAAAAGCCCTGATTTATGCCTCTCGTTGTGGACCCGATGTCGCAGATACGTTTGAAGGGTTCGTCAATTTGCTGAAGTCCCAGTTTCCTCGACCACAGCTGTCAATCCGGGACAGATACGTATCTTTCGCTAGAAGGGTTCAGCGTCATGGGGAGTCGGTACGTAGATACATTTCGGAGTTGCAGGCCCAAGCCATTTCCATTTGGCCGGATGACGCCTTGGAACGCGAACAACAGTGTGTCCAACAACTTTTTGCTGGAATCACGGACAAAACTTATATCAGTGCCTTGGCTCCGCTCTTCATCGACCACGCCCCCACCATGGACCAAATTCTACGCATAATTGATAAATTGGATTCCCGGGACTCAAGACCTTCTGATGAAGATAGCCTGTGCTACTCAATGCCTCTGTATCAGGTTTCGGCTGATGATATGGTCCAAAATGACTCCAACCCGAATTCTAGGCCATCTGTAGAAAAACCCAAGGATCTGGCGGGTGGAATTCGTATGGAACTCCGGGAGATGCGCGATTGGGTGGAACAGCAGATCCGGGACCGGTTCAACCAGATGGAGGAAGAACGGAAAAAGCGGTTGGGACCTGTCTGTAAGTTTTGCAAGAGGAAGGGGCACCCCCCAGAAAAGTGCTGGGACAAATATCCTGAATTAGCCCCCCCAGACTATAGAGTTCGCCCTTCACCTCGGGGGGTCAACTACGTGGGGGAGGGGGCGTATGTGTACCCCCAGCAGTATCAGCTTGTACAGGGTTATCATCAACCGCCAGTCCAGACAGCCTACTATGAGCAGCCTACGTACGTGTATGCTCAGGCCCAAGCTGCTCCACCAGTGGTCCAGCAGGCCTCTCAACAGGCGTTGGTCCCAGTCCAACAGCCAGTACAGTATCAGTACCAAGCTCCGGTGGCCCAGCAGGCGCCCCCACAGGCTCCTGCTCCCGCCCGGGCGCAGGCGCCTGCGGCGGTGGCTTGCGCGGGGACGCCGGTTCCGGTAGCTCAACAGCCGGCTGCTCAGGTTGCGGCGGCCCAGGCGGGTCCTCCGGTTTCGTACGTTGGTTTCACACAGGGCCCTACCCAGGCTCCAACTGTTGCAACTGTCCAAATTTCGGAACCTATTTCTGTCCAACAAAATTCGGCGCCAGTTCAGGCCCAAGTTTCAGTACAGAATGTGCCATCTCAAGATCAAGTTATGCAAATTGTGTCGCCTTTTCACGTTGGTATGATTGAGGCTTTCGCAGAATCAGAGGGTCCTCATGTTTTTGGCGTAGATTCTTTGTCAGAATCCTCTTTAGTAGAGGACAGATTTATTCATTTGTTTAATGTGGCTACGCAAAATATGGTAAAACTATCGTCTATTCATGCCACTACGAATTCTTTCATGGATACGTATTTCCAGGAAATTCAGAAACAGTTGCAACAGATGTCCCAAATTTTGTACAGGTTGTACCCGGGGAAGCTAGATCCTAAAATTGCCGAAGCATCTGCTCTCCCTCCCGAAACTTGGTGTTCGGGGGCATCTCCCATCCTTGCGGGTTTTTTCCCTTTTGAACCGGCACAGGTGACTACTCAAACGGTGGGCACGGAGACGGAGGCTCTCCCCGAGGAGGGGAGGTCCCCGGTTCCAAAAGGCTCGGGCAAGCCTTTTCATTCGGTGACTCTGGCTCCCAAAAGTCCTACTGATTGGGACTCAGAAGTGATTTTAGCTGCGGGAGACAACACTCCTGCCATAAAAGTTGAGATGGGCGGCCAGAGTTTCCTGGCAATCATTGACTCGGGGGCCTCAATATCTATTGTTGGTCCACGAGTATTGGAAAGGTTTGCCCGGTCCGGTGTCACGGTCCGGCTGCAGGAGCTTGATCCTATTTCTGCGGTAACTTCAGCCAATGCTCCACTTAAACTGACTTCGAAATTATGTGCTAAAATTATAGTAGGGGGGGACCCAGGCCTAGGTCAGGGGCCACGACATGCTTTTGAATGGTCTTTTTATGTCGCCCCGGATTTTTACAGAGAAATTTTGATTGGCACGGATATGATGAAACATTATAACTGGGATTTGCTTTTTTCTCGAAAATCGCTATATTTTCCAGGTCCAACTGGTGCGGGAGTTTTTCAGCCATTATTGTCACCTGAGGAAATCCGTGCAGAATGGTTTTCGAATCCAAAAGCGCACTCGGCGGCAGTTATGGCCATTGATACTGTCGTGCCCCCGACCTCGGAGGTATGGGCGTCTGCCCTTATCTCCTCCCAAAATTTCGCAAATTTGTATTTTTTCGAGCCTCTTGAATCTTTTGTTCAAGAGAGTCGGGTTTTGCCGTATGCTGGGGTAGTGGAGCCTACGGGTAACAAATTTCAAATTTTGGTGGCAAATCCTACCTCGACAGCGGTGCGTCTCCCGAAGGCCACCATTGTCGGCTCAGTCGAACCTGCGGCTGATTACTGGGCTCAGGATACCCAATTCTCGGTTCCGCTGGTGGTGTCTCAGGCCCGTGCAAACTTGTACCCGATGGGTCATGAAATGCTGTTTGCTGTGGATGTACGTATGGGGGTGCCCCCACCTCGGGTAGAGTTACCTTTTGATATGTACGTACGAGAAAATACTCTTGAAGAGGATATTGTTTTTCACTGCGACGAGCCAGAAGATTTAGTTCAAGATTCTGAAATGTTTTCCCAAAAGGATGAAAATCAGGAAAGCGCGGGTTTTTCTGCGGACCCCTCGCCTCCCCTAAAAGAGGGGGTAGGCGGGGAGGATGATGTAGAATTTGAAGAACAGCCTTTAGAAGTGGTTTCAGGAAAAGCTGCCTTGATTAAAGGTTTTTCGTCTCCCCCTGATCCCGAAGAATGTTTGAAGGAGGAGGTGGGCCTGTCTAAAGAGGGGGTAAAGCCCCCTACCCCTGAGACACCCCAGCCTCTAAAATCGTGTCTGTTTGCTGGGGACGACCTTGCGCCGCTCCCCTTGAATTTGTCTACGCGTTTACCATTGGTTCCGGTGGCTTTTGCCGAAGAAGTGGATTTCTGGGTTCAGGACACGCAGGAAGGTCAGTCCTCCCTCCTCCCGGCAGGGGTTCGGTCTGAACCTTTGCCGGAAGCTCTTCTCGGGAGATTGTCCCAAGGAGGATTGGATCAGGATTCCAGTCCGTCGGCGGGTTGTCTCCCGGAAGAGCTGGGCCCCGCTGAGTCGGAAGAGGATTCTGGCTTTCCGGATAGCCCGTCAGGAGAGACGATTGAGGCGTCTGAGCAGCCGGTGGGAATTGCCACTACTGCCCCTAAAGTTCGTTCTTGGGTAAGAAAATCGTTAGTTAGGAAAATTCACCCTGGGGAGGAAGGCTATGAACGCCCGGTCTGGAAAAATTTTTCTGAAAATCGTGTCCCTGAAAATGGCGAAATTGTACGTACGGAGTTGGACGACCAGTTGCTAGAGCCGTTATCAGTGTTGGACATGGGTTCGACTCCCGTTTTGTCGGCTCTTCAGAAACGTGCTCTCTTGAATCAAAAGATCAAATTTAAAGATTGTTGTCTGCTGCGTAGGAATCAGAGGCGGTTGCGTCTCATGATTCTAAATTTTCCTGAAATTTGGGATGCAGCGGGGGGGTTTGGAAAAACGGACATAGATTATCACTATATTGAGATTGAGCCGGGAAAACGCCCTATAAAAGCACGGGCATATAAGGTCAACCCGGCTCAAAAGCAAATTATTGACGAAAAGCTGAATGCGTGGTTGGAACAAGGGCTCATACAACCCTCCCGGAGTCCCTGGGCCTCCCCGATTATTTTAGTGGCAAAAAAGGACGGGGATTGGCGCCTGTGCGTCGATTATCGGAAGTTGAATTCTGTTACGAAAAAAGATTGCTACCCAATTCCCTATATTCACGGTCTTTTTGAGTCTATTTTGGGTCATTGTATTTTTTCGAAATTGGATTTGGCTTCGGGTTTCCATCAAATTCCGATTTATCCACCTGATAGGGAAAAAACTGCTTTTATCACGCATGCGGGGTTGTTTGAATTTAAAGTTATGCCCTTCGGGTTGTGCAATGCCCCTAGCACGTTCCAGCGCATTATCGATCGAATTATGGACGGTTTTATTGTTTATATTGATGATGTCCTAGTGACCAGTGCTACGCAGCTGGACCATTTGACTAGATTGTTGGAAGTTTTTCTCAGATGTTCGAGAGAGCACGTCATTTTGAAACTTTCAAAATGTGAATTTGGAAAGTCGTCAATGCCATTTTTGGGTCATGTCTTGTCTAAAACGGGAATTTCCACCGATCCCGAAAAAATCCGGGTCGTCCAACAATTTCCAGTGCCGCAAAATGTCAAGGATGTACAAAGTTTCTTAGGATTGGCCGGGTATTATCGTCGCTTTGTGCCAAATTTTTCCAAAATCGCGAATGCTCTGAACCGCCTTTTGCGGAAAGATGCTGATTTTGTGTGGGACGGGGCATGTCAAACGGCTTTTGAAACTTTAAAGGAAAAATTAGTGACGGCACCTGTTCTTGTCTACCCGGATTTTGCTAAAAAATTTACCTTGGCCACGGATGCCAGCTATCAGGGCATCGCTGCTGTTTTGCAGCAGCAGGATGAGGCTGAAAAGTTCCATCCGGTCGCCTACGCAGCCAGAGCTTTGCAAGCGGCAGAAAAGAATTATCATGTCACAGAATTGGAAGCTCTCGCCATCTATTTTGGAATTTCGTATTTCCAGCATTATCTCATTCTGAATGAATTTGATGTCATTACTGACCACAAGGCCCTAGAATACATGTTGGGGGATCAGGCTATCCCGCGTACGGCTCAGGGGCGAATTGCCCGCTGGCGCCTTTTTCTGGCATCTTTTCGTTTTCGTGTAATTCAGCGCCCGGGGATAACAAATGGGGCCCCTGACGCATTGTCCCGAAATCCGCCATTGTGGGCCGGGTCTTTCGCTGATCATCCTCAAATTCCAGATTTTGTAGGCTCCCTAGTTGTTTTGGCTATTGAAGAACTTGATGAATCGGATGAGTCGGAGGGGGAGGCTCCGGAAGGTGGGACAGAAGGGGAGGGTAACCCTCCTCCACCCTTGCCCAGAAATGCTCCCCAAGAAATTTGGAAAGAAGCTCTGGCTGCGGATGAATTTGCTTCGGCTATGATGAAATTTTTGGTGGACAAGACGGTGCCGCAGGATCAGAAATTGTTTAATTATATACGTAAACATTCGGGAAATTATGAGGTTGAAAATGGACTTTTGTACAGATTTTTGCTTTCTCATAAGGGTGAAAAGAGGAAAAATTCTCCTCGTCTGGTTTTTGTTCCTCAAGGGTGTCATCATTATGTACTGAAAGAGTGTCACGACGAACTTTTGGGAGGTTGTCATAACGGGAAAGAAAAAATGTTTGGGGTTGCCGCTAGAAAATACTACTGGGAAACTTTGGCTACTGATTGTGCTAAGTACGTACAGGCGTGCCCGGTATGCGCGGCTTGTAACCCGGGTCCGATGAAGCCTCAGGCTTATCTCAAAAATTTTGCCCCAGTGGAGGCACCGTTTGAGAGGCTGTCCATGGATGTGATGCACGCCCCTACCACCCGGGAGGGCAATTGCAGGGTGCTGGTGATTGTTGACTTTTTCACGAGATGGGGTTGGGCCTTTCCCATGAAAAACGAGCAAACTTCCACGATTGCGAAAATTTATGCCGAAAATATTGTGGCAGTTCATGGGCCACCACGTGAAATTCTGACAGACAGAGGTACCCCGTTTTGTTCGGCTCTTTTGAATGATTTGTGTCAACTTATGGGTACCAAAAAAGTTAGGACGACTGCCTACCATCCCCAATCCAACGGGGCGTGCGAACGGCTAAATGGGACTATCAAACGTATGTTGAGAAAGTCTATGTATGGTTTTCAGAGAGGTTGGGATGAATTGTTGCCCTGGGTTTTGTTTGCGTATCGGGCAGCCCCTCATGCCTCCACTGGGGAATCTCCATACTACCTCCTCTTTGGGCGCGATCCTCGGCTGTTCTCCGATAATTTTCTAACGACGCCTGCTCCGCGTATTCGAGATTTTAATCCTGACTATGTTCAAGATTTGAGAGATCGTTTGAAATATACTAGAGATTTAGTGACGGAGCATGTGAGACAGGTTCTGCAGAAACGGAAAGACGCATATGACAGTAAAGTCCGAGTGATCGAGTACAAAGTGGGGATGTTAGTATGGAAAGATGTATCTCAAGCTAATATCCCGAAAGGTACAAGCCGCAAGTACCTGCCTGTGTTTGAGGGACCCTTCCGGGTCACAAAAATTATCTCTCCTACCAATTGTGAAATCCAATCGACGCTGCGCACTGATCCTCCGGCCGAAAATATTCATGTGAACCGGCTGAAACCGTTCTACAAAGATACATAGTCCCCCCTCCCCCTTCTGTTTGTACTGTATATGTTGTATTTTGTGTCCCTACCTATGAATTTATCTAAATTTTTTTTGTGTAAAATTAGTATTTCTTTGAATATGTAAAATTTACTCGATTTTTGTATCAATTCAGAATAAATTATGTCTATAGTTGCCGAATTTTCGGTTCAAATTTTCCTTGCTATGTTTAAATTCTTATCTTTAATTTCCTAGCGATTCTTAAAATTTCTAATAATGGGTGTATATGACACCTGTTTGGTTTTTCTCTCGCTTCACTTAAGTCTGTAACCCCTATAATATGCATTACTGTATACGTATGTTGTGACTTGGTTTTCTTGTTCTAGCTTCCTGATCTCTTTCTTTATTTTAGCATCTTATCCTATCTTTTCCGTTTTAACACTATATATGTATATAACACTGTATGATCTCACTTTCGCTTTGTGTTTCACTTACTTTTTATGTTTTAGGCGCATTAATTTCTGTGTCTGATTCTCTGCTTTCCGGTCTGGTCTACAGGTGGTGGAAGTCGGTGGTTTTGGAATTGGTTATTGGGTACCATCAAGAGAACGGGTGTCCCCCGTGGTCGGTCAAGGCGATTAGGACTGTTCAAACTGGTCCTACATCTTGAAATTTTGTTGTAAAATTTGCGTTTGAGTATTGTTTGCATACCGTTTGCGTACCTACGAAATTATAACGTTTTGTGTTTTTGTGTGTTGGCTACGTACGTATAACGGAAGGTCCGAGAGATAGCATGAGCAACTGAAACTCTGTTGCTGATTTCTGAATCTATCTGAATTTTGTTTTTCTGCTAGCTTTCTAAGATTTTTGGGTTTTTCTGCAATATGAGTGAACCGAAACGTCGTCGTAAATCTCCGAACCCTCAGAGGGTAGGACCTATTTTGGGGGGTGTGTCCTGGAACCGGGGTCCCTCCACCTCAGATTCGACGCCAGCCCAGGGGGCTCAGGCAGCTGGGCCTGCGGCTGCTGCCGCTGCTAGTATTGAGGGTACTCCCTCAGGGGCTTCGGCGTCTAGTTCAGTTCAGATCATTTCTAGTTCTCGTTCGTCGAAAAAGTCTAAAAAACCGGAAACGCAGACTAAAACTCCTACGTATCCCCCGTATCCTTTGAAACAGTTACAGATTCGTCTAGATACGTATCGGGTCTATACGCCGCTTTTGCAAGACGAGGCCTCACGGCAAAAGTTGCAGCAGTATCAGTCTATGTTGGAAAATTTTTGTCATCCGAATCAGCGTTTTCCTGAGGCCATTGTGATCATTTCTACTATGAACGATTTGTATGCATGGGTCCCAGAAATTTTTGAGATGATTGTTTCTGCGGGTTTTTGTGCACTATCTTTTCAGAAAACGTATCGAAATTTTATGCATCACGAATCTGACCATTCAGTTTCGGCTATCTGTATTGCAGTCCCAGAGGACTTGACGGCGTTTACGCATGCCATTGATGGCAATTTCCCGACTCTGCCTCAAAATCATCCAAATCCTCCGAATATTAAAATTTTTGTGTTCTTGATTCATGCTATCTACCTGGACGTTCCGTCTTGGTCGTTGATTCGCTATGCGTTTCAACCATTGTTGTTCAATGCACCTTACCCTGTCTTCGCTGTTCAGGGCCTCGAGACCACTCGCAAAGTCCTGGCGGGGGTGGGGGTGGATGCTCGAAATTGTATTGTTGATTTGTCAAAATATGTGAATTTCATGGCTGCTAGATCTGAAAACAAGGTTTTTCAAAATCGGGACGAAATGGACAAAGCGGGCCCACACTTGTGGGGCAATGCGAGTGGTCCCTGTGGACCGCCTGCGTCGGGTCGTCCGGAAAGGGGGTTTCCTTGGTTCGCTGAAAACGTGTTGCGCTACCCCCCTAAATTATTTCGGTCTTTTGAATCTACTCCAAAAGGTTTTTCGCCCTTCCCACAGCGCGACGAGATCAAATGGGCTGCAGACGGCGCGCGCGATACGATTGCTGTGGTCCAGGTCACAAATTTGATTGATCCCCTGCAAATTTCAGATTTTCAGTTTTTGTTGAAAACTCGAGCTTACGCGCAGTACGGGGATCAGAAAAGTTTAGATAAGTTGCGCGAAAATTTTCTGAACCATCAATTGTTGGAAGATTTGACCTGGGAATCTGCTGAAATTGTGGCGTGGCGGGATCCTCCTACCACTCCTCGGGGTAAAAATGTGCAGATCAAATTTACTTTTGTGGCAGACGCGCAAACTCACCGCCCCGACGCGCTCCCTTCTATCGAAATTTTGTCGAAGCAAATTTTTGTGGAGGCTACTGAACGGGTGGACCCGCCTCTGCGGGTGGCCACCACTGCTGAGCCTCGTTTGCCCCCTGCGCCTCGCCAACCGCCTCTGGAGATAGATTATCTTCTGGAAGCGGCCGCGGAGGGCCAGTCGGAGAGTCAATCTGAATCACAATCAGAGAGTCAGGCGGAAACTCGTGAAACGGCGTCTCCAGAAATGTGGTGGGACGATAGTCAGGATCCTCTGGACGTGTTGGGCCCAGAAGCGGCTGCGCGTGCAGTTGACGTGGTTGGGGACACTCCACAGACTCCCCCAAATTCTCAGTCGGACCAGTCGGAACCAATGGATCACGAGGTGGCTCAGCCGCAGCCGGGTTCTCCTGAACCTGAGCAGGTGGGGTCCGTAGATACGGTTCCTGCTGAACCGGCTCAGCCTCCTCTACAGGATCCTGCGGAGCCGACGGTTGCGTTTCAGATGGACGCCAGTACAGCGACTTTTTCGAGTGGTGGGACGGCGCCCTTAGTGATTTCGGAATCGGCTGGTTCGGGGGACGTGGTCCTTGGTGAAAGGTCGGGAGAGGATCCTGGCCTGGACCCGAGAGCTGCCCCCCCGGTCGCTGCCGGTTTGGCGGAATCACCGGCGTCGCCCCCAGCGGGTCCCTCGGCCACGTCAACTCCTGTGGTCATGACTTTTGGTCCGCCGGCCGTGAGGGATTTCATGAGCACGACTATGGGCTTCTATGATCAGCCGCCTATTCCGCCTCCGACGTCAACTCCTCCACCGAACCCTGAATCTCGGGTGCTGGACCAAGTGGAGTTGTCGCCCTCCCGGCCACCTGCCGGGGCGTACGGGGCAAAGGAGCCGGCTGTGGTTGTCACCACTGCGTCTTTTGCGTCTATGGCTGAGGCCATACGTGTGTCTAACGTGCCAATGGCAGAGCCGGGTCCATCCAGTCGCCGTACACAGCAAGAAATTGAGGCCGCGCGTAGGCATTTTGAACAAAGTCTACCGCCAGACATCTATCTTCAGTCAACTTTTGTGCGAAATTTGGGTCGTCTGGCCTCGGCGCATAGGTTGGATTTTGCTGACAAAATTTGGTCTTTGTTACCACCGATTGAGTCTACTGCGCAAATTGACATGATACGCAAATTGGATCTTGATGCTACTGAATGCAAAATGGCGCTAGGTAGGGATCCTCCGTGGACCGCGCAGGAGTTTGTCTGGGGTATGACTCGTATGCAGGATGTTGACATGTCCAAAATCTTCGGAGTTATCTTCGCGGAGCAGTGGGGTCCGGCGGTTCGGAAGCCCTCGCCCGACTCGGCTTCGGATGCCCTTTCCGGTGGGGGATCGTCCGGACTGTCGGGCGCCTTGCCTGCTGCCGTTGAGGATATGGACGTCGAGAATCCTGTCTTCCCTGAACCTCAGCTTCCTCCTCCGCGTCCCCCACTGCGAGGCCCAATTCGCAAACTTCCGCCGCTGGATCTGCCTATTCAAATTCCGCGTATTCAGATGCCTGATTTAGGCCCGGTCCCGGAATCTACAGCTATTGTCTGGCCGCCGACGCATTTTCTACATGAAGGCAACTTGCGAATTGTTTTGGACCACCTGATTCCGGAACCTTTTTCTGAAAACCCGCCCAGAGGTTCACTTCGTGTGGACTGGGATACTCAGTATCTGGGTGATGTTAACGAAGGGCCGTTCAAAGTTCTTGATTTGTCCATTAAAGATTACCGTCCCTCAGTGGATATTATCTATCTGGGTGGTCGGTATGATGTGAAGTCCGTTTCGCCTGAGCAGGCCTATGTCATACGTCCGTATCAGGGACAGCAAGTGGTGGACGTGGCCTATTGGCCAGCTGTTTGGTCTGTGGTCCAACAGTGCCCGAGTGCTGTACCTCTGCGGATGTATACGGAACCTCAGTGGCAAATTGCCTACTTGCCTGATTTCCGCTCAAAAGATGAGCCGCGCATTCTGAATCCCTATTTTGTTGCTACATGGAAGTACTGGGACGACTACATGCGCCGCGCCAAAATTCCGTTCGCGCTTAATTCTCAAAGTCATCGCAAGTATCTCACTCATTTGAAAGAACTGATTCCGGGCGGGCAAGTTGAAATTCTGTTCGAGCGCCAAACTGCTGCTTTGGATGAGAATTCTTTGTTTGCAGGCTTTGATCCTGAATTCTGGGCGTGTACGATCATTTTTCCGGCTCTGAAGCGCAATGGTGTCGTCGCTTTCGACTCTGTCGAATTTCTAGGTTACGGGCCGTATTGCCCTGCCGCTTTTGCTGACGCTCTGTCGCGCATTTTTCCACCTATTCGCTGCTATCCGCATATGCGCCGCTTTGCTGCTCCAATTTGCGAGGTCCAGGATGCCTGGAAAAAGCGTGCTAAGCAGCTTAACGAAGTCGTTGCGGATCTGGAAGCCAAAGTTTGGGGTCACCGTCTGATGTCTGAAGATCATGTGCGCGATTACCGCCAAGTTGTCTTCTTCAAGGGCAGTCAGATGCCAATGTCTAACATGTTTCCGCTGCAGCCTGACCCTGAGGCCACTGTTCAAGATGAGTACATGACTGTCTGGGGTCGTGAATTTGCTGTGAACGAATATCCGTACCAGTTCTATAAGGCCTACGATTGGTTTGGCTTGCACCAGCCTGCGCGCGAGATTGTTCAAACTGGCTCGCCTTTTGCTGCCAAAAAGGCCGCAGAGTATTTTCTGACTCATTGGGTTCCAGCCGATTCAGTTCTGAGCAAAATGTGGCATGATGACGAGTCAGTAGTGCGTGCTGTGTATATGCTAGAATGTTTGCGGGCTAAAGTTCGATCTTGTCCCCAATTGCGCAAGGCGCTCCGAAATTCAGGAACTGCGTATCTAGCTGAGGCGGTGCATGAGGATAAGTATTGGGGCATTGGTATGGATTTTTCTAAGCTTATGCGAAAATCTGCAACGGAAATTCGTAGGATGATCTTGGACCCAAAACGGCCTGGAAAAAATTGGATGGGAAAACTTTTGATGATTGTTCGAGCTGAGTTGTTCCCGGACTTGCCCTATGAAGTTGACGAGGAAGATAAGTCCCGACGCAGGCGGGAGGCTGCCATTCGGCAGAGCCGGCGTTGATGCGGAGTTGTTGTTGTTGTCAGGGGGGTGTGTTTTTTCTGTGCCCTTGTGGGGGGTTGCCACGATCGGTCGGTTTTTATCTTTTCTATATTTTTGTAAATTAATATAACACTTGCGTAGGAGGTTCTGGTTGGTCCCTAGGGGGATGGTGTTTTCGATTAAATTGTTATTTACATGTCCTGATCTAATTATTGTATATCGTATATAGACATTTTTAGACGAATTTTCCTTGACTCAAATTTTTAGATATGTATGATTTACATATGATCTCTATGCCTTATTGGCAGTTATATTCTTGAAAGTTTTACCTTTAAATTGAATACGTATGTTTGTCTTTGATGATTGTTGAAAAGCTTAGTTTAAATTTATAGATGTATGTTTAAGCCTCAGATGGCTAGAGTATCCTTAGAAATTGTAAGAATTTTCCCTAAATTGTACAAATTTTCTTAGTTGAATGATTGTTAGTACGGGATGGGTCGTTTGTTTTGTAGGGGGTATTTGTTTACCTCGTCCAATTGGTGTTTTCCGGAACCTCCTACATTGTTTTAAATTTTTGTCTCACTATTTTTACCATTTTACTTTTGTTTTTAATTTTTGTTACTAAAGTCACAACATTTCACCTCTAGGCAATAGTTCTGGGGTTACTTTTATCTTTCTCCCGCCTCTCGTGGGGTGCTGCGGTTACGATCCCAATCCCCAGATTAGGATTCTGAGGAGCAGGAGAATAACATGCAGCACTTTCACAAAGATTCCGTAGTTTGTCAGCCGCTTTTCCTTGATAGGGAACTGTCAGCGTTTCCTCCTCTGGGATTAGGATTCCTGGGGCGGGAAGCACTGGCCGTTTCCCTCCTTAAATTCATAGGTAGGGCTAATACGTATTAAGCTGGTAGTAGACATGTACTGGGTATGGTTGTGGTTCTTTTTGTTGTGATGTATATCTTGTTGTGTACGTAGGTTTTTACAGTTTTGATCATTCCCTTTTGTTATTAATAAAAGTACAGTTAATTTTGCATTTATTTTGCGTAGTTCAGTATATATGTATGCATCCCTCCCGTCCCCCCTCAGTGAGCCTAGTCCCCTGTATGGATTGGTGCTGCCTGCCCGGCTGCTCCTTTGGACGGATGGAGCGTCGGAGGTTTGGGGTGACTGGCGTGGTGTGGGTTCAGCCTTGTTAGGCATTGTTCTATGGTTATCCGGTTGTTTGGTTTTCTGGCTCTACGGGTATCCGGTTGTCCGGGTTTATGGTCCTACGGTTACCCGGTTCTCCGGTTCGGGTCCCTGGGTGCTATCTAGTTCTTGGAGAGTTCTAGCTC
Source organism: Trissonchulus latispiculum (assembly GCA_030248195.1). Classification (NCBI taxonomy): domain Eukaryota; kingdom Metazoa; phylum Nematoda; class Enoplea; order Enoplida; family Ironidae; genus Trissonchulus; species Trissonchulus latispiculum. The sequence continues at coordinate 42,406 of JASAND010002229.1, read as the reverse complement.
CGTGGGGGGCGGCTCTCCAAGAGCACTGGTGGGACGGGTCGGTGATTGTTTGTGGTATTGTACCGGTGATTGCAGGTGTTTTGTGTGGTCAGCTCGGTGGTGCGAGCTTGTTAGATCTTTGGCTGTGTGGTCCGCTCGCTGTTGGGAGCTTGTTAGAACTTGGTGGGTTGGTTGTGTTGTTTGCTTGGCATCGTGCCTTGGGTCTTGTTGTTGGGTTTTGGTGGTAGTGACGTTGGGTGGATGTGTTCGGGGGTACACCAGTGGTTGGCTGCGGGCGTGTTTTGCCCATATGTGACTATTTTAATCGCCTGAAGACTCCTGTCCTGCGACTAGGCTTGCTGTTGATTGTCCTCTGTTCCCCATATATATATATGTATGTCGTTTCTGCTGATATCTTTAATGTGGTGGGGGGAGAGTATTTGTATTTTGGGATATGCGTGGGTTGGGGGGTGCTTTGGGGTGAAATTTACTTAAATTTTGTTAAATTTTCTTGTTCTTCTTACTTTCCTTGAACGTCGGAGGTTTCGGATTGGCTTTCAAAAGGGCGCCCGCTACCTTGGCTGGGCCATTGTACTGTCTGAATTTCTTTTTCTTTTCTTTGTTGTTCTACTACCAGCTATAATTATGTTGTATTTTACTCATTTTTGTTCTTTTTCGGGTTCTAACTGTCTGGTTTGTGTTTCACTTTTCTGTCCTAAAACGAACACGATACTTTATTCTTCAAAATTCTGTCTTGTGAAATTCTTGCCATTTTGTCTACTGCCATGTTGTTGCCAGCATAATGATTCGGTGCTGCTTTATATCTTGTGCTTTATTACCATTGTGCTTTATTCTTAGAATCTACCTTTATTTGGCATTGTTCATAGTCTATATTCTCCGGTTAGTCTGTATAGTGGGGTGAATCATTAGGTTACTTCTGTCTGAGGTTTGGGAAATTTTTGTTTTTTCACTATAGTTTGGCCCGTGTACATATCTATCTGTTGTCGTCCTCTGGGTATGTCTGTTGTTTGTGTGTGTTGTATGTTGTCTGTTGTGTGTTGTCGTTAGTTGTGTTGTATGTCTTTGTTTTTGCTTTATCGGGGCAAGCACCGGTAGTGGGCCCGTGTGTGTGTTGTGGTGCTTTGTTCCCATTGTCAGCCTCTGGAGAGGTTCTCCAGTGTAGTTTTACGGTGTTTCAAAAATTCTCACACGCGTTTTATCAAACTAGTACCTAAGATTTGTTCTCTAATCTACATTTTATCCTACTAATACGCGTACCGCGGCGTGGGCGCGCGGGCCAAAGAGGGGGTAATTTGTGAAATATTCGTTAGAAACAATGTCAATTTTGTAAATTATTTCATGAACGATGATACTAAATTCAAACTTTAGCTATTTTGATAGTTTTCAATATGGAGTCACTTATTGAGAAGTTGGGATTAATCAGTATCTTGGTGGTTGCGCGATATACAGTTGGTTGGGTTGGGTTTGTCACCCAGAATTGGCAGCTGAGACATAAGTGTTATTGTTTGTACGGTTTGGTCAAGTTGGTCGTGATACTTGTTGGAATAATTTTTATATGCTCTTGCTGAAAATGATGTTTAGTAATTTGATGTAAATTTGGAATTAAAAGTATCGTGTTGAATTCTGCTAATTTTAATTAGGTCTTTATTAGATAGGCACGAGGAGGAGCGGTAGGCATACACTACCGATTGTGAACCTGCTTATTATTTAGTCAAGTCTCCTTTATTAATCATGAAGCACCAGCACAGACAATAACTTTCTTTTTTCAAATATCTCCTTTAGTTTTCGGCAGTTTTTAACAAAATTTAATAAGTAACTGCATTGACATGTTTTGCATACTTCGTTAAAATTCCATTAAATTTGAAGTCATTTTGAAAAAGTTATGATTTTTTAAATAATTATAGTCAATTTTGGTTCTACTCGCACTTGCAATGCAAGTACTCGCACTTGCGTTGCAAGTGGGTCAAGTTCCGCAACTTGCTTAGCTAATTTCCGCAAGTTTGCGGAAAAGTTTTATGAAACACTTGTAATCCGCACTTGCGTTTCAAGTGCGAGTACTCTCAAACTCGCACTTGCAAATCCGCAAGTTTATATGAAATTGGCCCCAGCACTGTATTACGCAAAATTGTGCAAGTACATAAGTGTACAAAATCCAAACATTTGCCTACCATTACTTCCCCCCACAACTCGCTCGCCTGTAGTAGGTGCCTCATACTTATATCGAAGAATTGTCTAACTGGAAAGTGTCACTTCAGCACCTCCGACTAAAAAAACTCAGGTCCCTGGTGGGAATCGAACACACGAATCTACATTACTAGACAGATGTCCGTCCAAGGGATATGAAAGATGACGTAATAGTTTCTTTAAATTTTGAAAATCATCTGTAAATTTCTTCCCACTAACTGTCCACCCACAAAATGTCATACTGTCATCACTCATTCAAAGCTTGACACCTCTGCTCCCTCTGGTTCCCTCTTGCCCTGATAACGGGTGGCTCCCAAACACCCATTTCCAACCTACTAATACGGGTAGAAACTATTTCAGTCAAACAAAATATCAGAATATCTTCGTGTCAGCAGGAGATCCATGATAAAAATGATAAAAAGAGGAAATCACGCAAATATCTGATTTGTCACGACCCGCCAGTTACATTGACTGAAAGTGAAATGGTCGGTAACACTTAAGTCGGCGAAGTTGCATGATTTATAAGATACTCAGGTCCGTGGAAAAATCATTAATTAGCGGAAAAAGCAGATTTCCTAAATTTACTAAGATCAAGTTGAAAATAACTCAAGACTTGGAACTTAGGTTGGAAAAAATTTATGAGATTCCCTGTTTTTCAGTAAAGATTTTTCCTGAGCCAAACTTCACTTACTTTCAAACTTGAGTCAATTAGCCATCTTTATGTGAATGAGGACTGCTCTAGAACTTAATGAGCGGATTCATTTAAAAATAAAAGTTTTAGCAATCGCATTGAGATTCTTTACGTTCTAGAATAGATGCATAGCTAGTAATTAAACACGATTTTCTTCATGATTTTAACAATTTTAAGGTTCAGTTTAAAAGTTTAAAGAAGAACTTGAAACTAAACGTTAAAAGTTAACGCTCAAAACTATTAGAGTTACAGACCAAAATGCTGTTGCTTAAAGCTTCAAACAAAATTTTAAGGTCAAAAGCCTGAAAACTAAGCTTCACTGCACTAGTGCGAACAAACCGAAAATGAACAGGTAATTAGATAGTATAACTTTACGGCAAGCGTTGCAACAAGACACAAAGACTATTGTGTAACACATCAGGTTGTTAATATTAACTTTGCTACTTAGATTTTTAACGCAATAACGGTGGTGCAGTTCGCAACGTGAGGCTAATTAAGCACAAAGCCAGAAATGCACTTTTAAAGCTTAAAATAGCGAAGATCTTTCCATCAAATTTTAAAGGGGGAAGAAGAGATATCTCTCAGAGGAAATGGAAACAGATAAGATGCGAGAGAGCCATCTAAATGAGTGTGTTAAGTGGGTGTTCGTTAAGATGGAAATTATGAATGATAAGAAATTTTAGGAACAGAACGCGGGGAGGGGCTGACAGAAAATAGAGCTTAGTTTTCCAGTTTAGTCTTGGCCAGAAACAAATAAAGGTTATAATCAGGATGTCTCAAAAAGATGCCTCAAAGACCCCCTGTGGTAGCATAAGAGGACCAGTTCAAACAAAGTCTAACCTTTTAAGACCGATTCTTACGCAATACCCGAGGTGGGAGGTAACTTGTTAAAGAATAGCGCTTAGTAATGTTTACTAAAGGGATAATTTTATGCTTAATCTGACACGGTTATGTTGTAATTATAACATTTATAATTTATTGCAAGCAATAACAAATTAAAACGATTCTTGTTGGAACACAAGCTGACAAAAATGAGTCATAATTGAGCCCTACCAACGCAGATGTTGCATTATTTATCAACAAGCAAAGCTTCTTTTGCAGGCCAAATGTCACACTCTTATCTATTATGTACTCTTGCTGTCACTCAATGAATTCCACAGTACTGACAGCCGAGAAGTCCAACTGAGCCGGTGAACTCGTGGAAGTCTGCGGCTGCTTCTGCAGGACAGCCAGTCGGACCAGAGACGGCAGATAGAGGGATTCCAACTCCATCAGCTTTCGATCCTGGCTCTGTTTGGTTTTGGCCTCCTGTCGCCACAGCTCGATCACTGAGGACAGGTAGCCCCATTTCTGTTTGACGTTGATTCGTTCGCTGCACGTCATCAGAATGTAGCAAACAGCGCAGACGACCACAAATCCCAGTGCCACCAGAGAGCCAATTGCGGCACTGCGGATGTGGTCCTTTGGAACCACAATGTAGGGAACGCGGTGGCGCTCCCGCAGAACGCGACCGTTGTTCCGAGAAATGGTGAGACAAACATATAGACCTGCATCCTGCGCTGAGGCGTTGAATACGTGCAGAGTGCCGTTGGCAAAGGCACGGTATTTTCTGAAAAAAATGGAAAAAAGGAAAAGAATTTCTAAATTTATGGTGATGAAAACCTTAATTATTATTCAAATATGCCATGTGATCATGTTTAACAATGCCGAGAATTCACACAGTTTGTTTCAGTGTCACAGCTTATCTTAATATTAATTAATTAATATCTTAATAAGTGTTGATCAAGTGTAGCAAGGATAAAGCTTTCCTACAATTTTTTCGTATCCACCTGGGATAAAATAACCTTAGCCGTTAAGTTGGAGCTAGTAATAGTACCATTGGGACTTCTTTCAAAGGTTTGGCGCTAACACTACTGAAAATGAATCAGTTAACAAGAAGGAGAAAAAAGTTCGCAAAATTCAATAGTAGTCAAACCTACGTCACTTTAATTTTTACGTTTGTTTAAGTTGAAACAACATAGAAAACTTACGCAGTATGATCAGCACTATGAATGATGTCTTGAGCTGGAGATTGCCACAATAATAGCGGCTCCTGTGAACTACTGGAACAATTAAGCTGAATTGTTTTACCCAAATAAACTGGGATCGAATAAATGGTTTTTGTCGAATCGGTGGCCCAAACTAGGCAAAACTGGCACCATAAATAGACCAGCGCTAATATCAACATAGCCACTTACTCAAGTGATACAAAATTTGCCATTAAACTCGCATTTCTACAGCAAAAACGTATCTATCGGCTTATGTATTAACAATAGCACTGACTGTCATACAAAACTAGCCACCGTAAAGCTGTGTAACTCTGCTTTGTAGAAGTGTATTCTACGCAACACTGGGCCGCAGTAATGCTAGAAATAAACTCGGAATGCTGTAACAACAAACCTACCACTTAACGCTGATTAATTGACTCTTCAATACAGCGCTGATTTCAACCTTTCGAAGTGTCACTTGTTCCTCTAATTAGGGGGTACATTTAGCCAACCCTAAGCATATAGCTTTGTATTGTAGCTAGACGAAATTAAGAAAGTCATGTACCACAGAAAGCTCAAAAACTCAGACCTTCTGGTGAAGAAGCCAGCCGGAGAAGTCTCACCAACAATGGTTGCACAAGTTTGGACAAGTGCAGTTCAAGTTGCACAAGTTGCACAAATAGTTTGTATAGCAGGACTGAGCTCAAATGAAAACTTGACGTACATGACCGGAACAACAGATAGCATTTATCAAAGAACCGAACAGAACAGAACAGATAACTGGGAACTATTGGCAGTTTACACAGTAGAATCGGTAAACGGAGTAACGGAGAAAGGGAAGCAGCAGAGCTCCAGATTTGGAGTTCATTGTAGACTTAGTTGCCCTAAATGTAAGGTTCGGCGAGCGATAGCGATAGCAATAGGCCTCAAGCACTACAAGGCATGTCTACCCCGGACCATTGTAGTTGGTACATACTAAAATGGTCTAATTGTTGACATAAACTTCTTTGAATCTCTTACGCTACTCCTCGGATCTGGAACTGCCTTGAACCCAAAACTGTACTAACTATCTATTTATGAAGATATTTGTCTGAACTTCTTTCCCTTTTACCGTTCCTCATCTCAGAATCATATATTAATTAAATAATTAATGTTAATAAATCAGTTCCTCTTTCCAGAATTTGAGGCAGTAAGTCGGTTTGCATCCAATCCCTGAATATAAATCCCAACGGGTCTTTGGTTTTTAAAACGTTATTGATCGGTCATTCCTCGACATCGACAACTTGTGGTCATACATTACACCAATTACACTCTTCAAGTCGTGGAAAAGCTTTTCGTTATTCTGTTAAAGCATGAATTGCAGCACAACTCATTGTGTTGTTTTTCGCATTTCAGCACAAAATCAGTGCCACTGCTGAAACAATAACACCAGTAGTTTCACTTCAGGGAATTTTAATTTTGGGTGAATTATATGTATACTTTATAGCACGTCTGCGCGTGCACTCAGGGATTTATATGCACGGCGTGCGGGAAACTCCGAGTGTGCGGCACGAGTGCGCGAAGCGCACGAGTGCCGCGCACGAGGGTTTCCCGTGCGTCGATATATTAATGTCTGGGTGAATTAGCAGACGTGCTGTAAAGTACTTATACAACGAAACAACAAAATACAGGTGCATATCAGCTTAACCCTCGTGAGCAGACCTCGTGCGCTACGCGCACTCGGCCAGCTCACTCGGAGTTAAGCAGCAGTTGCAAGCTTAACCTTCCTGAGCGGACCTCGTGCGCTATGCGCAATCGGCCAGCTCACTAGGAGTTAAGAAGGAGTTAAAAGCCACCGGCTTAAGAACTTCCTGGAATGTTGTAGCGGAACTGTAAATGCTATACTTTGCGACATGTTCACTACGTAGCTGGTTTTTGGGCCATCAAGACTCTCAACAAAGGTTCACTTAAAAAGAACGGATAATCACGTGAACAGAACATGAAAATCAAGAGTAAGCGAATACAGGAAAAGGAAAGAGAAACCTAATTTGCATACGCCAAAACAAAGATATAAAGAGTTGCTCAGTCTGTTAGTGTTTGCGACAGCCGGCAGGCTGCTCAGACGTGGTTGTTTTGTGAGCAGTTTCGATTTCGAAATGTCGACTACTACGGTCCCTACGGAACGATTCGCAGAACCCGATGACGCATCGATCAAAGAGCTAATAGACCTTGGGCGGGTACCGAACACAGATAAAACAACCGCATGGTCAGTCAACTGTTTCAACCAATTCCGGCAGTTTTGGCGCCAGAAGCACCGAACAGCAGTGCCAGAACCAACAGAAATGGATGAAGCAGATGCGGACATGTGGCTTACGAGATTTTTCTATTCGGCACGACAACTAGGAGGTAACTAGACTTTAACACTTATCTGAAATTTTTATTAATACTATGGCTTCGGTAATAAACTGTCGTTTACTGGTTGGAAAAATGAAGTATCGTAAACGTTGGCCAGCCAATGTCATTTGCAGCTTACTGGTCGGAAGGGATAGTAACAGTGAGCCAACTAATAATAATCGTCGAAATAGAAAATATTTGCGTAATTTAGGTAAAGAGTACAAGCCAAACACTCTGTACTACATCGCCTGCGGATTACTGCGCCACTTTAGAGAAAACGGAAAGGACTACAATTTCTTAGACAAAAATGATTTACGTTTTAAGCGGTAAGCAATGGTGATTGAATTGATGTTAAGCAAGCCTGTAATAAGTCAGTGCAGTTCAGCTAAAGAGGCTGAAGATTATTTGTTATTCTACGTTTACAGATGCCGGGATACATTGGATGCCAAAATGAAGGAATTGACACGACAAGGAAAAGGAACAAGGCAACCTATGGGCAACCCTATCGCAATAGAGGACGAAAAGGCCATGTGGGACTCCGGTGCGTTCGGAGATCACAGTGCCAAGAGTCTGCAGCAAACCATGTTTTTCTACAATGGAAAACTGTTCGGTTTAAGAGGAAGGCAGGAGCACAGGCAGTTGACAACCGAGCAGTTCTCAACAGAGGAGGCTGGAGAGTGGATTAAGATTGTATATACTGAGGCGTCAAATAAAACATACAAGGTGAGCATGTCCCATACAGTATTGTTCTAATAATGATCATAATATATAATTCTAAATCGTGAACAAGTTCCGCTATAAATAGGAATCAGGCTGTTGAGAATTAGCAATAGACAACTTACTTTTGCTGGTTTAGGGAGGTTTGAAGGATATTGGATATCAGCCTAGAAAAGTGGAACACTGGTCCCAGACTACTGATATTCCATGCATTGCGGAACTGTATAGAACTTATCTTGATATACTAGGACCTGGACCTTTCTATCGTAAGCCACTCAATAACATGGGAAACACACTCCGGTATAGCACGCAACCTGTCGGAATCAACCTGCTCGGGAGCATGATGAAAAGTATTTGTGCCGAGGCAGGTGTCACCGGTTCTTTTACCAATCACTCGGGGAGAAAAACTCTGGCAACAACCTTATTCCGACACAACTTGGATGAGCAGTTAATCAGAGACAGGACCGGCCACCGATCAGATGCAATCAGAGTATACAAACGCTCATCGGACATCCAGCAGGTAACACTAAGACAATGTAGCGGAGAGTAACATAATAGCCATGTGTATTGCGACCACAGTTAAACCACATCTACTCTGTTACTTACGACTTGAGGAGAATATTACTATCACGGAGTGAGAGTGGTTAACTAAGCACTATATAAAGCAGCTTTGGATGAACCAAATGCAGGAAGAATGCAATTCTTTCAACAATAGTCGTATTACCGTTTATACCAAATAACACGGTTGCGTAACTAAACTGTTTTCTTTGTCACATTTTAGATGGAAGTCTCCTCCTATCTCGATCCGCCGAAACGTAGCCGATTGGAAGCTAACAGTAATTCTCAAAGCGAGAGCCAGTCCACCGCATGTGGTTCTCTGGAAGCAGATTCTTCGCCGAGCATGTTCTCAGAAATTGAAGACACGCAGGAGGAAACGGAAATTCCCACAGACGGAGCATTGTCAGCTGAAGAAACCTTATTACAGGTCCAGGAAGATCCAAACAGCCAGCAGGCTGAGACCTATGACCCTGGAAATACCGATAAGCTGAATGTTGATGTCAGCGACACGTTCAGCCAGCAACCTGCCTCTATCATGATCAGTCAGGCTAACGAAACTGTAACGAACTGTGCCAACCCTGTCCAGAACGCCAACCCGCCAGCTAGTCATCCCCCATTCTTTGCAGGAGGCGCATTCACCGGCTGCACTATTGTGTTTAATTTAAACCAGTGTGATAAAAATCAAGCTCACTGATTTGTGTCTTCTGAATAAATACTAACTTTAGATTGGCAATGTAACTTTAACTTTATTAAACCTATATATATCTTTGTTAAGCAAAAGTGTGCATCGTGCGTATAAATTAGTTATACGCACGATGCACGATTATACGGCACACTTACCAGCTGCGGCAGCGTGCACTCAGCAATATATACGCACGCAATTAACATAGGAAAAGTGAGAGTGAGTTGTATAAATGATGATAAGGATGAATTTCGACTTTATCACACTTTACACAACAGTTTGTAAACAAACTATTCCCCACAAAAGCTTCTATTGTTTTCAAAAATAGCCAATCTTTTTGGGTAGCACTTTCTTCCTGGTTAATTTAACGTTCCTACTTTTATGGTGGAAAATTGCAACTTAATAATTTGCTTGATGAAACTTACTTTAGCAATTTTGCGTTTACACACATTTTAAATATTTAAGGTGGTGATTCCCTTTGGTCACATAAAGTTTGCACCATTATTACTCATTCATTACTTGGAGTTAAGAAGCCATTTTTATATCAAAATGTAGCCTGACATTTTCTCTTTTTAATGCATGCCACGAAACTAATGTTGCTTTTCTAAAATAGTTTTAACATATTTTAGAAGAAGTATAATTTTCCAGAATTTTTGCAGACTCAAGTAAATTTTTTCACGAGACATCAGTTAGATCATTCGATACCTCCATCAAATAGCTGGGGACGATTTTTTGTTTATTGTGAAATCGCTCTGTGTTGTAGAGAAATAAGCTGAAATGTGTACTTAACCTGTATTTTGCCTACTTTTTCCAAATTTGTCAAGCGATTACTTTAGCTAGAAAGCAGCAATCGGGGCAACTAAAAAAATCGTCCCTGGGTATATTTGTGCAGAACACATTTGTTCAGTAGCAGCCCTCCAGCTAGCATGGTGAACGCTCCACAATCTTTGGAAAAAAATTGGTCGTTTTTTGCAAAAACTACATTTTTTATGATAGCAGCCTACAGGATAGCAGTTGGAAGACAATCATGCGTCGGATAATTTGTCCCTGTGAGACCTTCAAATCGACACCCTTAGTTTGATTTTCCGGCTTGCGTAGGTCGAGAAATGTCGGATTATTTGAGTTCTGCAAAAATGACAAGTTTTCGACACCAAAACAAGAAAATCGGCTATATCTCACGGTAGGGAAGAGCTAGAAACTTGCTTTAAAAAGCGAAAATGTGAAGCGCAATGAGATCATGAGATCTTTCGAATGAATATAGTCATAACTGTATAGGATCTGCCAAACGTTCAGAAATTGGGAAAAACCACTCTGACCGGAAATCTCAATTTTTTGAATCGGGATTGCGCGGAGAGTGTTAGAACGCTAAAAGAACTTATTTCGGAAAGTTTCGTCAAATTTCATCTTGATTTACGCTGTCAAATAACATTATGTGTCCAAAAGGAATCACCACCTTAAAAGATTTCGAACAAAATGAAAGCTAGAAATTGATGTAGTTAAATGAATAGGTTTACAACAACTGTATTCAGAAGAATTTTTACATTACTGTTTCAGTTTGGTTTGTAGTACAATTTCTGCTTTCTTTCTGTTCTGTTAAGGAACCAACGGATATCCCCAAAATGAATTCATTTGCCTACCAACAATTTTCACCCCGACCTCAGCGATTTCAAAAACCGTTGAAATGTTTGACTATCCATCAGCTGATTTCCGGAATTTTGATGATAATTTTCGGATTTGTCTGCATTTCGGATCGCCTCCAACCCAATACGAATCCGGAATACATCAGTAGTTTGGAGGGATCACCGATTTGGGGCGGCGTCTTTTTGATGATCACTGCCATCCTGGGACTGGCTTGGATTTGGCAGGGTGCCAATCAATGTCTCAGAGTATCCTATTTTGTTCTGACAATTATCTGTGCCGTTATCAGTGGTATTATACTGATACTTTGCTCACTATATCTGCCCGGCTTGCTGAGAAAAACCCACGCTGAGGTTGTCGAAAGAAAGAGTAAACTGGAAGCAGTCATTGCCTTAACTCTAGTTAATGCCCTGTTGGGCATTTCTTGTCGTAAGTGCTTTAACGTTCGACATGCTCAGGACTAACAGCAGACCTTCCCCGTCTTTAGTCAATACTGAATACTCATCACATTTTCTTTTACACTTAAATTTACAATTCACAAGCTGAAACTTCAAAATTTCTATTTTTAACAAGGCGATTAACTGATTGATTAAGAAAAACATCATTTGAATTGGAGAAGTTTGAAGTTAGTCTGCGGAGCATGTAGCACAAGCTGACAACAAAAACATCATGTTTGTCACACTCTTAGTTATTATGCACTCTTAATATACTGCTACTGATGGTGACGCGAAGTGAAAAAGTTATAACAAGCAGGAATGAAAGAATTGAAAACTTCCCCAGGGTGAGAATCGAACCAAAGTTGACAGACTTCCAACCAGAATGCTCGGCTAGACCTCCGGAGACTGGTCCTACGTTTAATTACATTAACTTCAGATTTGTTAGTTTGTTTGTTACATATAAATACATCCCACTAAATTTTGAAGGTCATCATTCGCTTCATTGCAGCGCCAACACTTCTCATTGGCACACATTGTCAACTTTTCAAATGTCCAAATGTCTGTTTTCAGTCGCTTCATTCATTGCTTCATCGGCCTTGCTCTGTGCTGATCGTCTCTGCAATTGCTGCGGCTGTTGTTGCGAGGACCCAGCTGCGATTCCTTCTGCAAACTTTCAAGCGGTATGACATCTATCCATGCCTAAGCCTAAGCCTAAGCCTAAGTTCCGAAGACCACTAAGACTAAGGGCCTCTTCGCGCGCGAGTAAAAGGAGTGGAGTTAAAATTTTTAAACTCCTTCAACCCTTCATTCGAGTTAAAAATGAACCGTTTAACTCTTTTAACCCATTTAACTCGCTGTGAGAAAAAGCCGTAAGCCTAAGCCAATCACTAATATGTGATCGTTTAAAATGAAGCAAAGTATAGAGCAAACATTTGCAGAGCACACAGTCTTGCACTTTACTCTGACTACTTTATTTGTAACTCTTTCCTAAAAATTATCAAGATTAAGTTAACTATATCCTGGTTAGCGGTTTCTTGAAAAGTCAGTAGAGTTGGTAAGAGTTTGAGGCAACTCCTACCATTGTCACAATTTTTGATGGAAAACCAGTTATATCCAGTTTGACTCACTCTAACCTACTTTCCTATCTAAGCCTGCTTAGGCAAGTTTTATTAGTATTAGTAATAACTACTCTTGTCGTAATGACTTAATACACTAATGAAGTTTGTAGCAGCTAAATTTTTAACCGTTCACAAAAAGTTAAAGAAAATGCAATCATCTTGTTTTAGGACAGCGAACGAGGGCACCAGAACCCGATTTAGAAGTCAGTGATTTTGCTGTTCTGAGGATTTAAATTGTGGCGTTTGTCACCACGGAGGACGATATATTCACTGCAAACTTAACCTGGTTAAATGTTGAATAAAATGGTGCAGTAAAGTTGCCAAAATACTAGTTGCATAAACTCTGTACCTCAAGGCGACTTTTTTTGCTCCAGCTACCACTTGCTGCAGGACATAAACTTAGCGGCTTTAATTTTATTTAACCTAAACTTATCAACAAATGCGTGCTGCGCCAAGTAGATGTAAATAAACCGAAGCAAAATAGCACAAGTTATTTTTAACTGTTACTTGCGAAAACAACTTAAAATTAATGCAGTGTAGCTCCAGGCTTTAGAATGGTTCTTCGCCGGCTTGGGGAAAGTGTAAAACAAATAATAAAATAGGAAATAACTAAAGTAGGGAGAATTTTGTAAGTCTTACGTATTAACGTTTACAAATTTATAATTTTCATTTGCCTAGTGCTTTGTTCAAGATATGCTTTATTTTCAAATTTAAGGACTTGTCCCTCTATGGACAACCCTGTCGTCACCGTGCAGAAATCGCAATCGGTCCTGAGCGCACAAATCAGCGGCTCGCCATGGTAAATGCCCCGACAGGTTTTTTCGTTTCAGGTCAATGCTATGTTTTAGAAAAACTATTGCTAGTTCAGGGATTGCGGTCGCTGCACTGGCTCAAGCTTCTACATACCTGAATGTTTAAATAAGGACTTTCAGCATATTCTAAAGATTGGTGCCTCAAAAGCACATAGCCAGAAAAAGTTCAACAATATAACAGCGCGTATGGATCAACACAGATGTGTGAAAGATTGTTTTCGAATAGCGCTTTCACAAGGGAGCACCTTCGCGTAGGTTATGCTGATTTTATGACTGCAGCCGCAGCTTTGACCCACGAATATAAGCGTCTTCCTCCATGTGTTTGTGAACCGTGAACTCACTTACAATGGGATTTTAAGCTTATACGATGAGCAGAACGCAGACTAGAAAATGTTTTCTGAAATATCACGTTTGACACATATTTATTTCCAGCAGCTTATATTTTCAGTTCATGCCGAAATCAGGTATAATACGCCATTGCTAATTACATTTGCGCCACTTCCGACTCCATAACATTTTTCCTCAGGACGCGGCTCCTGACGCAAAATACTATGGGCCTGGCACCGTCTGTAAATAAAAGCATCAAATTTTGCATAAAAATGATTTTTTTTGATTCCCCGGCCCCCCATTGGTTTAGGAAAATTTTAATATTTTTTGACCCTCAAAATTGCAATAATTGCAGCATTTGAAATCAGCATGGAACGCCCAGTTTCCAGTTTAATTCAGACTCTACTTCAGCCAGCGTATGGATTGCACTGCTTTTAGAAAATTAAAAAAATCTTTTCAGGCCGAGAATCGTTCCACACTTCCACCACTGTATTCACTAAATTCTTAGGCCGAACCTGCCCACTTTAGATGGGCCGTAGAGTTTGTCGGCTGCAATTCAATTTTGCAAGCCACGTTTCTCACAAAGCAGCGCAATTTTTTTATATATATATGAAGGCATTCCGCTGCTAAGCATACTCTTTGGAAACGGCTCAGTTCAAAATTCAGGAATCTTTTCAAAATCACTTTAGGCGTTTTAAAAACATGATTTTCAGTGAAACAATTCGCCCATAAATGCAACAACGAGGCTTTGACAGTCTTTGCAGGTTTCCAGTATTCCCAAATAAGCTGAGCACAGTTTTCCTTGTGCTTTGAATACGTCAGTAAAGGTAAAATATAAAATTTCTGCAAAGCGGAAAGTCCACTATCTGAGAAATTTTAAAAACGGACTGAGGGTATGATATGAAGCAATTTAGTTGCAAAAAATTTTAATCGGTTTGATAAACTATTCAAAGAGATCCATTAAATTAATATTTTAATTTATAAATTCACTTTTGTGCAAGTAGCAAGCCTAACAACTTTTTATACGACATAATACTATAAGTGATAGGGATTTCACTTCAAGGTAATTTGAAACGGTACAAAGTTGAGTTCAGAATGCTTGATCAAAGTTGCCTTCCGATAACGCTACTAACGCCTTACCACCATACATGTGCTTGGGGGGCTTCCTCCAGAGCTAGAGTTTCTTTCAGAAGGGTCGGCCCCCAGAAACCGGGTTCTTCTGGTCTTTCAGGCAAAAGCCGGAAAAATCCGGCTTCGGCTGCAGGTTCAACTCCCCCAACCCAACAATATCCCTCCTGCACATGTGTCTGCTTAAGGTGGTGATTCGTTTTGGGCACATATTGGTTGACGGTCCAAATCACGATGAAATTTGATGAAACTTTCCAAAATAAGTTCTTTTATCATTCTAACACCCTCCGCGCAATCCCGCTTCAAAACTTTGACGTCTCCTTTCAGAGCAGGTTTTGCCAATTTTTTATACTTAGGCAGTAGCTGCATAGCTGTGACTATACTCAGTCGAAAGATCTTGTCGAGCTCTACATTTGTGCTTTTTGAAGCACCTTTCTAGCTTTTCTCTATAGTGAGATATAGCTGATTTTCTTATTTTGGCGTTAAAAACTTGTCATTTTTGTAGATATCAAATATTCCGCCATTTCTTGAGCTACGCAAACCGTAAAATTAAACAAAGGGTTGCAATTTGAAGGACTTGAGGCCGATTATCCGTGATATTATAATCTTCTAACTGCTATCCCGTACGCTGCTATCGTAAAAAATATAGTTTTTGCTAAAACATGACCAAATTTTTTCCAGCGATTGTTCATTCATTCACTATGCAAGCTAGAGGGCTGCCACTTACTGGACGTGTTTTACACAAAAATACTCAGGGACCCTTTTTTAGTTGCTCCGATTGCTGCTTTCTAGCTAAAGTGGTCGCTTGCCAAAGCTGGGAAAAGTAGGCAAAATCAAGGTTGCGCTTACATTTTAGCTAATTTCTTTATAATGATGAGCGGTTTCAGAATAATTAAAAAAGGGTACCCAGCTATTTAATAGTGGAATCTAATGATATGGCTGACACCTCTTGAAAAATTTACTTTAGTCGGCAAAAAATCTGGAAAATTAAATTACTTCGAAAATGCAGTAAAATAATTTCCTAGAACTAAACTTAGATTCACTGTATGCATTAGAAAGAGAAAATGTTAAGCTCTATTTCGATATAAAAAGGTTTCTTAACTCCAAGGAATGAATGAGTAATAAAGGTTGAAACTTGATGTCTCCAAAAGGAATCACCACCTTAACACACTGTGAAACTATTATAATTAAGCTGCAATATAACGATAAACGCGAAAACTATACACTTTAAAATGAGTTTAAAATTAATATAAGTGCATTGTGTGCGCTCTAAACTATGGATTTTTGGTTTGGTGTGAAGCTAAATGTCAATTTTGCCCACATAATATGACTGAAATAACCGGGTGCCAACTTCATGTAAGCTGACCAGTCTAAAGTTTAGGATCCTGTCGCTCATCTGGAATAGTAAGGTTCGACCACAAAATGTTAGGACTGGTGGATGTGGTGGATTTAATCTCAGTGTGATGCAAATTTTCTGTGTTTGAACTTTATTTTTCTGAAGATATGTTTACTTTACACAAGATAATACTCGTCATTCAATAAAATTTTGTAAATTATGCAAATATTGCTTGGCTTGCTGTTTTGACTCTTGGGCAGTATCTAAACCAAGCTGCCCCCCTCGCCCCATAGTCATTGTTTCCTTTTTTTATCCCCCCAACTTTTCGACCAAATTTACCCATAGGTGTGTTAGGGGGGGGGGGGTGGGGGTGGGCCAAAAATCCAAATTTTTGGCGACCCCCCCCCCCAGATTTTCAGATTTTTGCTACCCCCCCCAGATTTTTGGCCAAAAAGTGGACAAAAATGGCATAAAATCGAAAATTTAGGGGGGTCCCCCCACCCTCCGTCGGAATCCCCCCCCCCAGATTTTTTGCCCAGCCACACCTATGAATTAACCCCCCCCCCCCCCCAAGCTTTTAGGTGTGACCATAGGTGTAAGACGGGGGAGGGAGTGGGGGTAGCCCCATAGTTTCCCTAGGGAGGGGTTGGGGGGGTATCCCCCCCCAAATTTTCGACCAACTTTACCCCCCCCCCCATAGGTGAACCAGGCTACAGTTTACCCCCTGTGAGACCCCCCCCCCCCACGGAGGCCAGACCCCCCTCCCTCCCTACCCGACCTCAACTACTCCCCCCCAAGCCCAGCTCAAACCCCTCCTCCCTAAAATTGGGTCCAAACCAAGTAAAAAGGCAAAATTTTTGAAAAAATTTTTGCAATTTCTGAAAATTTTTGAAAAAAATTTGAAAAATAGGCTATAAATCACCTATAAACAGCTAAAGATGGTTATTTATAGCAATTAAAAGATAATATATGCAATTATAAACCACAATCTGGGCTAATTTAGGCACATTTTATATAGTACAAATTTGTCAATTTTCAAGCCCTATTTTCGCATACGAAAACTATTGACAGAAGCTTTTAAGTACGTTTAATGTACTGTACATCGAAAAAGGAGCATTTTTAGCTAAAAAAACTTGGGTACAGTTTGGGGGGGGGTCCCCCCCCCCAAATTTCGGATTTGGGTGGGGACGGTGGGGTCCCCCGAGCCAAATTTGGACCTTCTACTCCCCCCCCCCAACCCAAACAGGTGGTACACCTATGCCCCCCCCCTAGAGTTTTTGACCATCCCTCCCTCCACTTTTGGTTACCCCCCCCCCCCCCGAACCCTCCCAGCACTTTTTGGGGCCAAAAAGTTAGCTAAATTTTGCTAAAAATGGTCATTTTTTGAAAATTTTTTCTCAAATTTTGGCTTAAAATCGGTTTAAAACGGTGTAAAAGCGCCTAAAACGATAAAAACAAGCCTTGTTTTGACAAAAAAAAGCGTTAAAATACAGAAAATTTTGCGTTTTTAGGCCATTTTTTGAATTTTCTGAGGTCCGAATTTGGGGGGGGTTCGGGGGGGTACTCCCCATCACTTTTCGGGGATCGACCACCAAATTTTCGAAGTTTGCCCCCCCCAACCAAAATTTCCAGGGAAACTATGGGTAGCCCCCCCCCCAGCCAAATTCTCAACCACTCCCCAGAAATGTTTTGGGGGGTGTAAAACGGCCAAAAATTTGATATTATTTGATATATTATGTCAAAATTGCTTCATAGTTATATTAATGTTCATTGGCATTGGAAACGGCTGAAAATGCAATTTTTGGCATAAAAACAGAAAATTTTTTGAGGGAGGGTTTGGGAGGGGGGTCCTGGGCATAGGTGTAATTGGGGGGGGGGGGTTTGGGGGGGGGGGGCTACACCCCCCCACCCATTTTCACCCCCCCCCCCCCCCCTTCCCAATATTTTTTGGGGGCCCCCCCCCCCCCCCCCCCCCCGGGGGGGGGGGGGGGGTAGTCGCGCCGAAGGCGCGAAAAATTGGCCAAAAATAGGGTATTTTAGGGTAAATTCTGCTAAATTGTTCCAAAAAGTCCAAAATTTTGACTTAAAGTGTTTATTATTGCGAGAAATACACGTTTTTAACGGTTTTATGGACTTTCTGGCTCAATATTGACCTTATTTTAGACTTAGAAGCATGTTGGCAATCAAGTTTTCGAGTTTAAAACCCCTGTCTAATGTCAAAATTACTTCATAGTTGAATGTTTTTTGGCATTAGCAATGGCTGAAAATGCGATTTTTGACATAAAAATAGAAAAATTTTTTGGGGGAGGTTTGGGGGAGGAGGGGAGGGGGGGTTTGGGGGGGTCTAAAAAAGGGGCCCCCCCCAAAATTCCGGGGGAGGGGGCCCCCCCAACCCAAATCCCCGTTACACCTATGGTCCTGGGGTCATAGGTGTGGCTGGGCAAAAAATCTGGGGGGGGGGGGTTCCGACGGAGGGTGGGGGGGGGTCCGCCAAATTTCCCAAAAAACCCCTAAATTTTCGATTTTTTTGCCATTTTTGGCCACTTTTTGGCCAAAAATCGGGGGGGGCCTAGCTAAAGTCTGAAAAATCTGGGGGGGGGTCGCGAAAATTTGTCAATTTGGTAAGGGGGGTCCCCCCCCCCTAACACATCGATCCCTGGGGTGTATCCAGAGCCGGCCCTCCCAAATAATGTGGGGGGGAGCCCCCCCCAACTCGCCGTTACACCTATGGGTGTGGGGTGGGTGGGGCCTGGGCGTGCATTGGTGTACCAGGCTAGTTTGTCCTTGTCCTCTTGACACCCCCTAAGCCAGATTTGGACTTTTTACTCCCCCCCCAGCCCAAACAGATGGTAGCTCGTGGTGGGGGGTCGCATTTGTAGGCCATTTTTTAGATGTGTGTATATACATATATATATATGTGTGTGTGTGTGAATAGATTTATTTTAGTTTTTGTGCGGTTAGTGAATTGTATTTGGGATTCTTGGCTGGTCCCCGTCTGAATGTCATCAAATAGTTCAGAAGTGACTCATCTGAGTCAGCTCCTTCGAATGCATCGAGCCAAGATTGTTATCTTAGGGGCTGCTGCTGGACTATTTTGCTTAGGCCTGATCGCCAGGTTGGTACGAAATATTGTAATTATATATAGCACGTTATTACTAAGGAGGGCATTTTTTACAGGGGAGAGAGTGTAAACACGACAGTTCAGATTTGGCTTTTTCGGAAAGGTGTTATTTCCTACTACCGATTATTACAGTGCTGTGAATTGTGATGATTGCTTAGTGCGATGTTGATGCTAGGTTCTTTAACGCTGTTATATCTTGTATTTTTAGTGTGGGGGTGGGGTGTTCGGAGCCACCCGGCCCACCACTCTTGTCGGCAAGCCACCACGCATTTGGGGGGTCGCTCGGATGTGTCGAAAGATTAAATTTTTCAGGTCAAATTTTCAAAACTGCAATTTCTAGCAAATTTAATGGACTTTGTATATTAGTTCATCAAATCCCTAAAACATGCCAGGGGCGTTTTCGATGCCCTTCCTCCACTTTCCTCCCCCTCCACTTTTCGGTAAGCCCCATCCCATTTGGCTTGGCTGTCGCCCAAGTATCGAAAAATTTAATTTTGGAACTAATTTCTAAACTTATATAGTCGAGGAGGGTAAAAACACGGACAAAGAGGGGTAAGAAAAAACACCCCCATGGAGAACTCAAGGTAGATAGAGAACTCATATAGAGAGACCTAAGTATAGCGCAAATTTATACAATCATCTTTATATATACAATCTTTTAGGGCGATCTTTATACAATAAAAGCATACCCAAAACTTTGGTATGGGCCAAAGCAGTCGACTCGATACTGTTTCAAGGTTGACCTTTCCTCAAACCACCTCCAAAACCTAAAAACTTCGAAGTTTTGCTAAGCATATTTCTAGAAACCTGTAAGGAAAACTTAGCTAGTCTTTTGCATAGGGGTACATGTGGATCCCCTTTATCGTTTGGTATAGACGGCATCCTCCTATCTTTTATCCAGGTCGAGTAATGACATGTTTTTATACCCGCCAATTTTGACACTCGGCGTGTAAGACAAACAGCACCCAATTTTTAAAAATTGTCTATTTATGCAGAATTGAGCATTTCTGACCGTCTTAAACGATAAATCACGTCTTGTTTTGTGATTCTGGTTGAAAAAAATTAGGGCCTCAAATAGCTCATAATTTAAGGATGAAAATTTGCAGCATCATCGTGCCAGGTTTCATATGTTTTCAAGGCAAATTTTTCAAAAATTCGAAAAACTTATTGAAATTGCCATTTAATGCTAAAAATAACGGAAATAATATTAAATAATGACATTTGCAAGTGTTTTGGTTGCCCAATGCTGTTTAGGCGGCTATATCCGGTCATTTCATGGGTTGACATCAAATGTACCTGACTATGTCAGATAAGCAGCTTTCTACTGAAAATAAAGTGCACCATGTTATTTAGCATGGCCGAAAATATAGAAACAACCTTAAATAAGTGCTCGCCGGAATAACGAGGGTCATTTTTGTACTGTTTTTTCTTACCCGCCGGTGTTTTTTTACCCGCTTTGGCGGGCAAGAAGAAAACAGTGATGGAGTTTTTTCTCCTGCAACACGAAAGATTCAGAAACGCTGTATAGCCCACTGGAAAGCAGGTATGCCAAACTATAATTTGCACTATACTAGAGTTTTTTAGGGCTTATAGGAAAAAAGTAGGAGCCTTTATTTGCCCAGGCATTTTTTTACCCTCCTCGACTATAGCTCATTTTGTGTTTTTACTTCAAAAGTGCTAATTTTCGCTAAAAATGTGTGTATATTGTACATATTTGGCTTCCCTCCATTCCTCGGATGCTCTCTCCTCCATTTCCCCCTACCTGGGGGGGGGGGAGACGAAGCTCCCCCTTCCACTTTCAACACCCTAAAAATGCCAGTTATATAAATGTGTAGTCACGACATTTTTGCCCGATTTGTGGCCTAGCGAGACGATAGCGGTATTGCTTTATGGTTGGCTTTGTATTTCAGGTATCTGAGAAGGCGCAAACGTTTAAAACGTTCCTTGGGTGGTTCCAAAGAGCCCGTTTCCAGTAAGTCTATGGCAATGCAGAATGTTGTTATGAAACAAGAGATCAACTGGCTGGTCCAGGAATTTGTGACGGAGGATGCGACATTTTAGATAAGATATCAACATTTTTATGAGAATATTACGTGTGCATTATTATTTAAAAAAATTATTTTCAGTACCATTTGTTGCGAGAGGCAGCGTTTTTTTTCAAAATCGGATTTCATCAAATTTTCGTCATTTTTATTTTCTGAACGTCATTTTTATTTGACCAACGTCAAAAATAAAGTTTTGCAGAAATGAAGTTTTGTTTTGATTTTAGGGTATATTCGTAATTTTGGTTGAATTTTTACCTTGTTGGCGTGTGTTGCTTCATATTTCACATTGTTTCGCGGATATATATATATATTCTAACTTACCTACTCATATAATACGAATATCTGGTATCTATGTATGTATCATGTCTTTGAGCATTAACAATGACGAGAACAACCCGATACAATGTGGGGGGGGGGGTCTTGGGGGGCGGACCCCCCCCCAAGTTGAAGACATTTTTTACTTTTTAGATGAAATCGTTCTTCAAATCTTTAATTCATTTCATTTTGCCGAAACAAAAAATTATTAAAGGTTTACCCTTTTTGAGGGGAAAATAAAATTTTTTTGCTAAACTCGCACGACATTTTAAGCTTTTTCTATCCAAAAATCTGGTAAAAACGTTGGAAATATACGTAGGTATACGCGCTCGCGAAATTTTGTTGACGTGCCTTTTTTCTGTTTTTCCTGTTTGCTTTTTCTTACCTTCAAATCGCGACAACAGGGTTGCCCTCCAGGTCCATCCCTAGTAATTATATATAACATTTATGCAATGTACGTTCTTAAACATCCTACGATTGGTACGTATATACGTATATAAATAAGCTCTCATTCCATTCTAGCTGAGATAATCCGAAGAGAATGTTTTTAAAGAAAATATTCAGCGAAAATGGTATGAGAAACTTGCATCAAAAAATGCATTTGAAGTATTTTGCATGAAAACTCGCCTGTGGCTTTGTATATCATAGGGGTCGCGGCAGCGACCCCTATAATATGTGTGAAAAGTCCCTGGAGACACCGTAAAATAAGCTGCGCAGAGGCTGCGCAAAATCCTGCGCAGATCCTGCGCAGATTTCATACGCAAATTGTAGAGCACATCGAGTTTAGTATGTCTGTGAAGTTTCAGCCCTGTATCACTTTCCGTTAAAAAGTTGCGCCCCGGACCGGTTATGGCGGCGATGTTTTTTTTCCGGTTTCTCCTATTTAATGGTCGTATTGTCCTGACTTTCCGCCTCTTTCACGTAATCTGCAGCGGAGGCCGGACCGAAAGGGGTATAGGGTCTGGTAGTACCCCATGCGCCATTTAAGAATCGCTACTTTTTTGCGCCGCAGGTGCGCCACAGCGCCGCAGCGGCGCCGCAAAGTCGGCTCAGAGCGAAGTGACCATTTTTGTGGTCGCTGCGCAGCTCGAACGTTAGGAGCTGGAGCCGATTTCTTTTTATATTCAGAAACTACATATATTGAACTAACTAAATAGCTAAGTCTCGTTTCTCTATCACTTCCCATGCGACCACAGTGGCCGGTCAAAAATGGTGAAAATTCGAAAAATGAAAAATCGAAATTTCTCGCTGTGTATTCAACTTAGAAAGCTCAATTCTTTCATACAAAGGTTTTCTGGCACGGCGAATTGATTCCCGTAAGCAGTTTTGCCGTCGGACCCACCCATATTGCTGGGCTGGTTCCACTTTGCTGTCGGGAGGGTCAAGTCGGTACCGACTTCCAAGAACACCATATAGGACTGTGCATAGCCTCTCAAAACTTTGTCCATAGGGGTTTTCTGGTGCGCCCAGCTCATTTTCGGAGTCCGTTTTGCCGTCCGACCCACCCATTTTGCTGGACTGGCTCCACTTTGCCGTTTGAAGGGTAAATCGGGTAGGGGGTCAAGTGGTCAAAAATAAGATTTTTCAAAAGTGGTCAAATTTGGTACCAAATGAAAGCGCTAAGTGAGCTGAACAACTTTTGTCATAGAATTGCATGCTCAAAGTGGCTGTAGAGTGCTGTGGTAGGGTGGAGTTGGGGACTTTGGCGATTTTGGGTCAAAACTATAATTTTTCAAAAGTGGTCAAATTTGGTACCAAATGAAAGCCCGCATCGAACTGAGCAACTTTTGTCATAGAAGTGCGTACCTAAAGTGGCTGTGGTGGGGTGGGGTGGGGACTTAGGCGATTTTGGGTCAAAAATTAAAATTTTCAAAAGTGGTCAAATTTGGTACCAAATGAAAGCCCGCATCGAACTGAGCAACTTTTGTCATAGAAGTGCGTACCTAAAGTGGCTGTAGAGGGCTGTGGTGGGGTGGGGTGGGGACTTTTGATGTGGGTGGTTTTAACCCATTTGATTCAGGTTGGTCGTGAGCTGTACATTTACGCGGAGCTTCTCACTATAATCAATCAATCAGCGAACTTTGCTCCTATTTCGCATTTGCTCAACGCTCACGAGCAGCCTGGATCTGTTTTTGTTTTGCAGAAAATATTTGCGGTGGTGGATTGCTTTGTGGCGACGTTAGTGACTATCGACTGCGAACCTGCGACTGCGAACTATCGACTACGAACCTGCTATTAATTTTGCTTTTTACTGGTATTTATCTTACTGGTGGCTGTTATTTTATTTTATTGGTATTATTCTGCTCTATTTGCGGAGTATTTTCCTATTTTCTGTTACTTGGTTATTTCGATGGCGGCTAAATCTGAATCTTGCTGTTCTGCCTCTTGCCGTAAAAGTTCAACTAAAATTGCATCGATGGATCATGCTATTTCTTGCAAATATTGTCCTTCATCTTTCCATCCGGGTTGTGTGGGAATTCCGGAGGCCAGTTTTAAGAAGCTGGATCAGGGACTGCTGACTATTTTGGCCTATACCTGCGATGCTTGCTCAGCGAAACTTTCTTCGTTGATGGGTATATCTGCTACTGAAGGCCAGGGTGGCCACCAGGAACCTGGTGTCCATAATCCACGGATCCCTCCTTCTGGCGACAATGAACGAGTCCTAGCCCTTGAGACTCAAATGAAAGATGTTTTGGCCAGAATTTCTAATCTAGAGTCCCGCCCCCTCCCATCACTGCCCATCAGGTCAGACTAGAAATGTCGGATGTCCTGGAAGCTCATGAGAAAAAGGACAAAGCTGTTCTTTTTGGCCTCCCTGAGCAGGTGGGGGAGGACAATGCCAAACTGTCAATGGCTGATGCAAGGGCTGCTGATTCGGCCGAACTTCGGGAAATTGCTGAGGCACTGAGTATTGATCCGAATTGTATCATTGATGTCTACAGGGACGGAACGAAACGGAAGGATGGTAAGCCGCGCATTATCAAGGTCAAATTCAACAGTCAGGAAGCCAGATCCACCTTTATTTCTGGCGCCAGGGACTTACGTACTGAGAAGGAACGGTGGGAAGTGATATGGTCGCGGGCAGATCTTACCTATCGTCAGCGTGAAGAGGATCGAAAACTTCGGATTCTGCTGGATAAAGCTAGACTATCGAATAAGAATGCTGTTATTAGAAATGGTGCCATTGTTGATAAGGTAACAGGAAATGTCATTCCGGTAAATTAGTATGCACTGGTACTAAGCTTCCGCCGAAAAATTGTCAACTTAAATGCGTATTGTTAAATGCTCAGTGTCTTCGAAATAAATTAGATGAACTAAAAGCTGAATTGTTTTCCAAAAACTTTGATGTTGTTTTTATTACAGAAACTTGGTTTGATGAGAGTGTCTTAGATTCTGAAATAATTGGAATCTCGGGGTATAAAATTTTCAGGAGTGATAGGAATACTAGGGGGCATGGTGGATGCTGTATCTTAGTGCAAGCGCATATACCAGCTGAAACTGTAACTGCTGCTAGTTATTATGGATACTGTGAAGTGATTTTTATGGATGTCCAAGTTGAGGGTTTGAAAACCAGATTAGGATTAACGTACCGATCTCCCACCTCTACACCCATAGCAGATAGTGCGTTGTGGGATAGTATCAGGAACAACAGAACGCATCTTAACACGGTAATTGTGGGTGATTTCAACCTGCCTGACGTTGATTGGGAAGAATATAGTGGTAGGGGGGCTGCCAGTGTTCAATGTTTGGACTTGATAAACGAAATGGGTTTGCATCAATTTGTAAAACAGCCAACTAGGGGGGAAAATATTTTGGATATAATTTTAGCAGATGATTTTAACTATGTAAAAGATGTTGAGGTAACCGCTCCCTTTTCAACGAGTGATCATAACATGGTTGACTTCAAAATTGTTTGTCAGGTAAACGCTCCTTTAATTCAGAGGCGTGAAAAATATGATTTCAAAAATGGGAATTATGATGGAATAAACAGATTTTTGACTAGTATTGATTGGATATCTGTATTTACTGGTGATGTGAATGCTGACTGGGCTGTATTCAGTCAAATTATTCAGTATGCTTTTGAATGTTATGTGCCTAAGATTACTGTTACTGTTGGAAAAGGGAAAGGGAGAATCCCTGGTAGGGTTAGGAAAGCATTGGCTAAAAAAAAGGAGGAGATGGAACATTTTCAAAAACAATCAGTCCGAACTAAATAGACAACTTTTTCGTGTTGCAGCTAGACATGCAAGAAATGAAATCCGAGACTCCGTGAAAAGGCAGGAGGAAACCGTTGCAAATTCTGGGGATATTAAACGCTTGTATTCATATATTAATACTCGACTGAAGGGAAAAGATGGTATTCCATCTCTTAAGAAGGACGGAATTAGTGCAGTTAATGATGTCGACAAAGCAAATATGTTAAATAGAACGTTTGCCTCTGTTTATCAGATGGATAATGGAAATTTACCAAATTTTGAATTTCAGACTAATGAAAGAATTGAAAATTCTATAATAACAGAGGAACGAATTGCAAAGGCAATCAAAAAT
This sequence comes from Trissonchulus latispiculum, assembly GCA_030248195.1. Lineage (NCBI taxonomy): Eukaryota > Metazoa > Nematoda > Enoplea > Enoplida > Ironidae > Trissonchulus > Trissonchulus latispiculum. The sequence goes on along the minus strand of JASAND010002229.1, from coordinate 16,349 downwards.
TTGAAAAACAAGTTTTCGTCTGGTCCGGATGGGCTGTCTAGTTTTGTGTTAAAAAAGATCGCAGTCGGTGTATGTGAGGCATTGTGTATACTTTTTAATGAATCTATGAATGCTCAGATACTACCACATGAATGGAAAAGTGCAGTTGTTGTACCTGTGTATAAAAGAAAGGGGGAAAGCGCAGATCCATCTAATTACAGACCTATTAGTCTAACCGTTGTAATATGCAAAGTACTAGAGTCCTTAATCGTAGAGGATTTGTGGAATTTTCTATCTGAAAACAGATTGATTAGCAAGTACCAGCACGGATTTAGGAAGTCTAAATCAACCTTAACAAATCTGTTAACATGTTTGCATTCTTGGTATCTAGCCAGGGATCTTGGAAACAGGATTGATTGTGTGTTTATTGATTTTGCTCGTGCTTTTGACTCGGTTCCGCATGACAAACTAGTGTATAAATTGGAAAGGTATGGGGTTACGGGTCGTTTATTGGGCTGGATTAAAAATTTTTTGAACCAACGTACACACAGAGTAAATGTAAATGGAGTTTTGTCGGGAACCTTACCAATTACCAGTGGGGTGCCTCAAGGATCGGTGCTAGGACCCCTGCTGTTTTTGCTTTATATAAATGATTTATCAACTGTTGTAGCACATAGTACAGTTGAATTATTTGCTGATGATGCTAAGATATACATTTCGTGTCCAAAATCCTGTTTGTGTAATGATTTGCAAAATGATCTAAGTGCTGTTCATCAGTGGGCTCTAAGTTGGCAGCTTAACCTTTCTGTTCCTAAGTGTCATGCTTTTTCGATTGGGGGTGATCAATTGCTTAACTTGCATATTGGTGGGAATCGCCTTGATTATGTAAACACGGTATCTGACTTGGGAGTGCTTCTAACGGGGGATCAAAAAGTTAGTCAGTATTGTCGGAAAATAAATAGGTCAGCTTTAATTCTAGCGTCTAGAATTTTCAGATCTTTTCAAACTAGAGATCGTAGTTTACTGGTAAAAGTGTTTAAAACTTATGTGAGACCTCTTGTTGAGTATAATACACCGGTATGGTCACCGTATTTGTTGCAGGACATAGATAAGGTAGAACATGTTCAGAGATCGTTCACGAAACGTTTGAGAGGCATGGGTAATTTATCTTACACTGAGAGGCTTAGAGTTTTGGGCTTGCACAGTCTGGAATATCGTAGACTAATAAATGATGCTGTGTTGTGTTTTAAGATAGTTAGACATCTAATTGATTTGGAATTTTCTGACTTTTTTGAGTATTGTCCAGATGGTGGGACTAGAGGGCATGGACTTCGACTTAAACCAATTAAAAGACCGCGATTAGTTGTAACGCAGAATTTCTTTAGTTGGCGTGTAGTTAGACTTTGGAACTCATTGCCTGAAGAAGTTGTAAATGCAGCCACTGTAAATATTTTCAGGCAAAGGATTGAAGAACTAGATTTGGGTGCTTTTTTAATAGGGCGGGGGCTTAGATGACCAGTGCTGGTCTTCTCTCGTCCTTCTTGAAATTAATTATAAACATTTGAGTATATATGTAATTATTGAACTATAACCATTTTTTTTGTTCGATGCTAATAAAATTTATGTACTAATTTGTTTATCGTTTCTTTTTCAAGTAAACGAATTGTCTTGTCTTGTCTTGTCTTGTCTTAGGCGATTTTGGGTCAAAAATTAAAATTTTCAAAAGTGGTCAAATTTGGTACCAAATGAAAGCCCGCATCGAACTGAGCAACTTTTGTCATAGAAGTGCGTACCTAAAGTGGCTGTAGAGGGCTGTGGTGGGGTGGGGTGGCGACTTAGGCGATTTTGGGTCAAAAATTAAAATTTTCAAAAGTGGTCAAATTTGGTACCAAATGAAAGCCCGCATCGAACTGAGCAACTTTTGTCATAGAAGTGCGTACCTAAAGTGGCTGTAGAGGCCTGTGGTGGGGTGGGGTGGGGACTTAGGCGATTTTGGGTCAAAAATTAAAATTTTCAAAAGTGGTCAAATTTGGTACCAAATGAAAGCCCGCATCGAACTGAGCAACTTTTGTCATAGAAGTGCGTACCTAAAGTGGCTGTAGAGGGCTGTGGTGGGGTGGGGTGGGGACTTAGGCGATTTTGGGTCAAAAATTAAAATTTTCAAAAGTGGTCAAATTTCGAGTCGAATGAAGGCCCGCATCGAACTGAACAACTTTCGCCATAGAACCACCCACCCAAACTTGCTGTGTCGGATTTATATACTTTCTTTCTCAACCGGATTAAACGACAGACATAGACATAGACATAGACATAGACGACCAACACACATATTATCCCCTTTTGTGCGGAGCGTTTTTGTTACTTGTATATATATATACTAAAAGAATTTCATTGCATAAGCCTTCACTAAGTATTCTATCTCGGATAGGACTGAAAGATATGAATATAGAAATTCGCGCCCAAGGCGCGAAAATTTTTTGGAATTTTCTGCAAAAAGCACCTGAAACACTTGTATTTATTATCAGAGATTTAGAGATTATCCGAGATTATCCAGATTATCAGAGATTATCCAGAGCCCCCAAAATTTGAGAATTTTTTGAAAAATCACTGTTAAAGCGTAATAGAAACTTTGCAGTCTTTTTAAATTTGAGTGCTACTTCCACATTTTGGCTTGGTCGTTCTTTCGTCATTTTTATTTTGGCGTCGTCAAAACTATTGTTCATTTCTGCAAACGACGCTATTTTTGACCAAAAAAACCTAGGCGAGAGGATAGCCTCTCCTGGGTGCGCCCCTTTATTTCTAATGTTTTTTTGTATTGTCTGGGCTTCCAAAGCCAAGGCTTCGTTTCTGTAGGGGCCTTCACTTCTTTCATGGTGCTCGTCCCCGACGGCAGAGGAAAGATTTTTTAGCCCGCGCAAGCTTAAATTATGCTGCATTTTAGCCCTTTAGTTTTTTCATAATGCATGATTAATATTGTCTGTTTTTTCAGGTGGTTATTTTAACATGATTGGGAGCCTGGGTGGTGCCGGCATCAAGCCCAGTTCATCCAATGGCAGTCTTCGTGCGGGTCGTCTGCGGAATCGACTTCCACGTCATGCCGACTGTTCGGAGTCTAGCGGGGGAAGCGCAGTTCCGCCCCCCTCGCTGCAGCATCAGCGGTCCTCGTTCCCGCAGGATCACCCTAATGTCGCGACCGCGTCATTCTCTGGTCTGCAGTCGACGGCACTCTCGCCTGCACAGAGTGCTTTATTTAATTTAGGTGCGTAACATACACACGTATGTATACGAATAGGTTATTGTATATATATATATATACTCAACCTATTTGTGTGGTATGCATAAGCATAGTAGTTGTTAAGCAATATTGCGTAATTTTTGACTGACATAATATGCACATGCGTGGTCTCATAGATTCAATAGTAATCGGCGTTGGGTATATATTTGAAATTTACTTTCTTTAATTAATATAATTTTAGTGTTTAATTTTTTGTCAAGTGCAGCTGAAAATAAAATTTCATAATTTGGCAGTAAAAATTTGCCGTGGAATTTCTGATCTGAGCAACTATTAAGTGTATAAATACGCTACGCTTTGACAGGTTGTTTCCAAAACCGAATAATTTCGAACTTCGAAACAGTTCTGTTATTGTTTGTTTGATTTTTGCAGCGTCTCAAAGTCTGTCAGACGCCGTCAGAAATCTGGAAGAAATTATTACAGTTGGACAATTGAAGGTTTCTATCCCCTGTTTTTTGCAATGTACTTTGGAAAACTATTGGAAGTCGTTTTTAAGTAGTAAACAGGAATTTGTGTTTCACAGTTTTCTGATTATTAAATGATAGCCTGACGAAATAATCAAGTACCCGTTGCAGAAGAAGTTACTACGCATGTTGCTGTAGAAAAGCTCCTCGTGTCTCCGTTTAGTCGGTCGCTTTGGATAATTGGGATTGAAAACTTTTTCAATTGGTGGAAACATTTCCCAAATGTTATCTACTGCCCCTAACTTCTGCTTCTCTGTTAGCACTATTGTCAACAGAATTAATTATTCGATTATATATAAATTATGAAAATTAACTTAGTTAATTTGCAATTTGGGGAGAAGAAGTAAGAGATTTTGCTTGCTCCATTTTACCACTTGGAGGAAGTTTAACTGAATCTGTTTAGCTCTGGAGCAAGGATTCCCGTTTCTAGTTTATATGTTCGCTGTAGACAATGCACGTGCCAAAGCGTTCCTGTCTTATGGAAATGGACTGTTTTAAAAGACGTATTTTTATTTTCAGAGAGGGATATCGTCCCAGGATGCTGAGCTTTTGTCCAGTTTGGATGGATTTTTAAGACGGGCCGGTGCCTTTCGGGAAGAGCTGGATTTGTTCCTTTTGAGTCATTCCTCCGATTCCACCACCGGTCTCCTTCCTAACAGTGGAATTGTTAACGGTATCTTGCGTTTACGTTTAGAAGAGCACTACAGGTTTTCTTTATTGTCCCCCCCCCACCCTGTTTAGACCTTTGGCTGACTTACCGAAATTATAGAAAACGGACAAAACTCCCATAAACTGGTATCCTGAAAAATTTCCCTTGGCCCTTTTGGGGGGGGGGGGTACATCATATTACATCATGGGTGTTCTGGGTGTATTCTATATGGTTTTTTCTTGGGGGGCTCTGGAGCCCCCTTCCTCAAACGTCCGAGTGGCAAGGATTGGGGGAGGGGGCGAAAATGTTTCTGCAAATACCTGCATTTTTTCCAGCATACACTGTAAAAGTTAATTTTTGTCACAAAATAGGCAGATTTAGTGGTCAAATGGCCACAACATGAGTAAAAATTTCCGGCAAAGACGGAAAATTTTTGAAAATTTGGTTTGGGGGGGAGGTCATTTATGCCCCCTCCCCCTCCCCACAGGCCCAGGATGTTGATTCCAAACAACACCCACGCTCTCAGTGCCTGTCATGATTTATTTATTTATGATTTATGATTTGTTATTTGGATTATTTTATTTTTCCAGTTTTTTTCCTTTTTTCCAGGCTACCCGGATGAGTCGTGTCGGAGGGGAACCGGGGACACTCATCCTGTAGTTCCGGCCCCCTCCATTGTGATGAGTCATTCCGGTTCTGTTGTTCGTCGTCCCATGTCCATCCTGTCGGATGATTCCTTCGTTTCCGCCCTGGAGGATTTGATCCCGAGTTTCCCGGAAATGACCGAGGATGTGCTCAACCGGGATCCCCTCAGATATGACCTGTGCGATCTGCACGCCTACCAGGCCGGCCTCAAGGCTGTACAGGCCGGTAATGTACAGGCACGGTCTATAAGGTGCGTGTGAGAATACGGTATGATGTTGGTGATTTTCGAAGGGGACTCTGTAAAGAAAGAATAGCGTAGAGTAGAGTTAAAATTAGCTTCACTTCGCTCGTGTAACCCCAGTCAAGCCTTGTCTTATCCCTTTTAGCTCTGTGGTGAGCAGAATCTTAGTTGAATTTAACCTTTTTTACTCTACTTAATTCCCAGTTGAAAAAGACTTGCTTTATGTGGTAGTGCATATTTTCACTTGGAATTTGGTTGAAACAGAATGAAACATGATAGGAAACATTAAGTTCAAATTATTTAGTTCATTAAATTGGAGACTCTTAAAACCTCTGATGGTTGACAGAATTTCTACCGTTGCATGACGCCAGTGATATAAGTTTGGAAGAAAATCAGTTGTATTTTCTTTGATTTTAGGACGGAATTTTTGTCCTGTAGCTCTGATGAAGACTTTCTTGCCAAACTCTACTGTATCCGAGAAGCTTTTAGGGTACGTATGTTTCAAATTTGATTTAACTTTTAATCCGATGAGATGGACATGATTACATAAGTTATGCTTAGCTAGTTTATCTCGCTGACGCGAAAACGGGCTTCACTGTTAGTGTCAGCTGTACAAGGCAGCCAATCCATTAAAGATCTTACTTTCCTTGCGTTTTTGGCCACTTTGGACAGAATTTGCCAAATTCCAGAATTCCTAATGCCAGAATTCTTGGCATTCCTGTTACATTGTTGCACTGTTTGTTCTTTTTATTGTATTTTATTATCTGTTTTTATTTTCTAGTTAATAATGTTGGAGGAATATAATCGAGCCTGGCTGGTTGATACGGGGAGAGATTTGATTGCACAGTTGATGCGAAACGCTGGAAAGGTACGCTGCGTAGCACAAAAATCCGTGTAATAATAATAATATAATAATAATTGTGTGGGTTTTGTAAAAGAAAATTTCTCCGCCATTCCTCTACAGGGAATTTTCCAGTTTCGTTGGGCATAGCCGGATTCAGGGTATATGCATTGTGCAAAATGGTTAGTATTTTCAGAAACTTTCCTTGAGATAATTTTTTTCCACCTTCTATAGGTATTTTGCACTTTTAATATATTAAGATAATTTAATTTAATGTTTAGTATTATAATTTTAGGAAATTTAATTTAATTTAATGTTTAGTATTATAATTTTAGGACCCGGACGGCTTTTATCAGGCTTTTGATAAGATGCTAGACTTTGTCTCAAACCAGGAACGGTGGCCGGCCATTGAAAGAGAGCTGCGGGGAAGACAAGTAGGTATATTGTCGCGGCAGCGACCCCTATAATACGTAATGTGTAAAAAGTCCCTAGAGACAGTGTCAAATAAGCTGCACAAATGCACAAAATCCTAATCAAAATGCAAATTTCAAGCGCAAATCGTAGAGCACCTCAAGTTTGGTGTCTTTGAAATTTCAGCCCTGCACTTTGCCCCTCCCCCGGACCGGTTATGGCGGCGATGTTTTTCCGTGTTTCTCCGATTTGATGTCTCATTGCAAAGTTTTGCAATCTAAATATCCATTCCTTTCCCAATTCCAGCCCCCCCCCATAGTTTTGACGTAGGAAATTCTTTTTTCTTGTATCACTTTTTTCTATCGTTTTTGTCAATTTTCTAGGTCCCCCAGCTGTCGTTCTACGACGTGGTGTTGGACTTCATCCTTCTGGATGCCTTTGACGACCTCAGCCGGCCGCCTGGCTCCATTCTGGCTGTGGCTCAGAACCGGTTCCTCTCGGCCAGTTTCAAGGAATCTGTACGTTTTGTACTTGAATGTATTTATGCTTCCGGCTGGGTTGCGTTTTGCGAACTTTAGTTGCATAAGAACATATTACGGAAATGAATAGGAATGAGCTTATGAAGTGTTTTTGATGTACAGTTTTTGGGGGAGAAATAGGCTTCAATTGAAGCCAGCCAAAACATTCAATTTTTAACTACGTTTTTGCAAGCCAGTCACCAGACAACGACGTGGGGAACCAATAGTAACTGGGTTTTCTTTACTTGGGAGGGGGGGGGGGCGCCCCCACTTTTCGGGTCCCCCCCCACTTTTTTGGGCTTCCCCCCCACTCACTATAGGGTGCCCAGAAAATGCCAAATTTTAAGGATTTTTGGTCAAAATTTTCAAAAATTTTCTGGCTCCTCCCCCCCACTTTTTTGGCCTAGGGAAAACCCAGAGTAAATACACAGGTGCGTATCCAGGGGGGGAGGGTCAGGGGTCCGCACCACTAGCGTAGCCAGAAAAAATTTCAGGGGTGAATGCAAAAATTTTGTCCGGGGGTCAGGGGGGTGGATTCCCCCGGAAGCTGAGAAATTTTTCTATTTCGTGACCTTCGCGGGAATTTTACAGAGGATTGTTTGAAATTAAGAAATTCTTTCTCAGCTATACTATCTAAGTCTCAGCTCGTTTTCATAAACCTAAATGCTGCAGAAGCTGGTCAAAGTACACCAAACAGGGTAGTTGGTACTCATTTTGGAGTGTTAAACACGTATTAATATGATGGTAGGATACACTTATTTCGCGTCAAAGGCGCAAAAAGTTTTTGAGAAATGGGCGTTTTTCACATGGTTCGGAAATTTCTGGTGGACTTCCCCCCCCCCCTGGCTACGCTCCTGGTCCGGACCCCCCTTTTTTGAGGGGATTTTTTGTCCATTTTTTCGGAGAAATTTAAGTCTGGTCCCCTTTTTTTAAAAATCCTGGCTACGCCCTAGGAAAGTTGGAAAGAGAGTTATTTCCCTCTATTTGCTGTTTAGATAGAGTTGTTTTTGGCTTTATTTTTGAAGTTTATATAATTGCTTTGTTTACTATACTTATTTTTTTCTTTACTTTTTACTTTTTACTTTTTTACTTTTCTTCACAGTAGGTATTTTTGTTTCAGACGCTGGCGACTGTGGTCTGGTCTGTTCTAAAGGCTAAGCGGGCTAGAATGCAGGTACGTATCTAGATTGTAGAGTAAATCATTATGGTGCTAGAAATATAAAATTTCTAACATATCCACCTAAAGGTGTTTTTGAATTTTGTAAATAATTGAAGTAAAATAGGCTGTGAATTATGTGCTTTAGAAAGGCGTTCTCTTGAGGCTCTCTAATGCTGCAAAGTCTTACAGGAAACTGTCTAATAGGTTCGTGTCTACGGAATACTAAATAGAAAATTTTCCCCAAAAAAATTCGGGTTTCTTTTTCGTGTTTCAGATTCCAGACGGTTTCATCAGTCATTTCTATGACATTTCTGAGCAAGTCAGTCCCACAATGGTCTGGGGATTCTTGGGCACGGATGAACAGCTCCGAGAGATTAGTTACTATTTTAAGGTAATTAATTTTTTAATTATCTGATTCCTTGCTGTATATCCATTTAGTTTTTTATGGGTAGACTTGCTTAGTCGTGTGTAGTAGTAGTAGTATCCCGTTACAGGGACTTCACTCCAGCTATAAAATGCCGTGATTCTATTATTTCTGAATGCATTTAGACACGCGTTTACTGTCGAATGGTACTATGAAACTGAATTTAGTAGTAGTAACGGCTCTATTAGTGCACCATTTTAAAACATTTTCAGCAATAAATGGGTCGGTAAATTTTCTTTGGTCTTTTGCCTTTAGCGGCGGCAGTTAGGCCACCAGATTTTCTGCTCTTTGTAAAAAAAGTCTGAATTTATCATGTAGCATACATACAACAGTAGTGCAGTAACTTTATTGCAACAATTATTAGGCGTGGTGATATTGTTGACTATATATTAATTTTGTCGATTTTTGTGTATTTTTGTCGGGTTTTATTGTCTATTGTGTTTATTTTTATTGTGTTTTGTTACTGTATTTTTAGGATCAGATCTGTAACTTCCTCCAGGACCTGTTCAGTCTGGAACGCGTTCGCTACACCAATTTCGACGACCTGTCCGAAGACGTCTGGCTCCTCTGCCAAAGGCGTCTTCAGATGACCCAGGAAAAGCTGACCCTCTCATAGTGACGTGAAATTAAAGTGGGGTGGGGTTTATTGAGTTTGGTTGTTTTTTTATGGAGAAAAGTCTTCTTGCAATTTTGTGGATGTTGATTGTGAAATTTCTGATTATTTTCCCCGACTCCAACTTTCCTCCTTTTCGTTTCTTTTTTCTGTTTTCCCTTCTGTGAGCTGAGTCCCTAAGAAATTCACTGACTCTTTTATCTGACGCTTCTCCTTTGTGCTTGAGATTGCGAAAGAAGGAAGCTCACTGTCGTAGCAGAGACGTTACTATTATGGGACAGTTTTCGGGGGAGATTTCTCTAGAACTATAGCAGTTACCATGACCCTTTATGCCGTTGCAGTTTTAGATACAGAATTGTGTATGCAAAATGTTTAATTGATTGTAGCAGGACTGTATAATTACACTATCTATAAGAAGAAGAAGAAGAAGAGTAAGCCACTAGAGGGCTTCTCTTCTCCGATCAGAATGCGCGAATGTTCCCACGTTTGGTAGAGGGTTAGAGCATAGTATTACTGTAGTTTCAGCTTATCTCGAAAATGGGACCCTGTTTGGTGAGATTTAGCTAACCAATAGAGGTCCCCGTTTGGGGAGGTAGTCGCCAACAACCAATCAGATTCAGCCAATCTTAGCCTGTTTTCGCTATTCCCTTTCAAACGGGGAGACCTCTGTTGGCTGCTCCTTTCGGGGGAACATTCGCATACGTATTTTTGTTGGAGCTACGCAATGTAAGTGGCTTACTCTTCTTCTTATGTTACAGTGCAGTTACGCAGTCTTGGTGGTTTAATGTGAACTGCTGACATTTTTGATTAACCTACTGGCTTATTTTTAGGCCAAAATTTATGGGGAGGGGCTCAAAGTTGCCCCCCCCCCCATGGATGGGGGGGCTCACCAAAAGTGGGGGGGCATATTTTTGGAAAAAATTTTGCAAATTTTAACGTTTTTTTGTGTAAAAATTGCAAAAAAAATCACTAAAAAATGACTAATTCTAGGTGTTTTTTATGCTAAAATAGCGAAAATTTCGTTAAAATTCCGGCGAGGCCGGAAAAATTTTTGAAAATTTAGGGTAAAATGGTGAAATCTGGCAATTTTTTGGGTTATGGGGGGAGGTCAAAATTTATGGGGGGGGAACCTCGAATGGGGGGGGGTTGCCGAGTGGGGGGGCCCACCCCCCCCAGTAAAAATAAGCCAGACTTAGCTGTTTGTAGATGTACTTGCATAACTGTTACACATCCCAGTGATTAGTTAGAGTAAACATGCGTACCATAAGATTAGGTGCTATTCTGTTAGTTGATTGGTTGGTTGGTGCCTAGTAGGCTACTATACTCTATCCAAAAAATTGGATTGTGGAATTACGTTGAATACTATGAAAATTTGAGCAGGCATCCTTCATTTTATTAGAGCTAAATCTTATTCATTTTGCTTTAGTGATTTTGCCTTCCGTACCTTTATCCTAGCCGATATATCCCAAATGTATTATTATTTGTCTAGTCCTTACAGATTTTATGCTATAATCATGATATTTCCGTAACTTTTGTGTTCTCACCGGTTTTGTACACGGTAATTATTTTTGGCTCTAATTCACTTTGGGCCTATTTCTTTAAAGATTAAAATTGTCGGATTAAACGGATTAAAAATCAGCCGGATTAAAATGTTAACTGCTGTTTCTTTAATGCAGGATTAAACGGATTAAACGGATTAAAATTAACTCGTTTACTCCGAACATTTTTAATCCTCGGATTGAACGAGTTAATTTTAATCAGTTTAATCCGCCATTAAAGAAACAGCGATTAAAAATTTTAATCCGCCAACTTTTAATCCGTTTAATCCGCGTAGCTGCACGAGGATTAAAAACTAGTTGAAAATGCAGGAGACGGATTAAACGGATTAAAATTAATCTTTAAAGGAATAGCGATTAAGCAGGTCGGATTAAAATTAACTCTTCCATTTTTTAATCCGAAGTGTGAATAAAGAAACAGGATTAGATTAAAATTTTAATCCTAGGTGCATTAAAGAAACAGTATTAAATTTTAATCCGTTTAATCCGAGGTGCTGTTTCTTTAATGCGGATTAATTTTAATCTAATCCGTTTAATCTTTAAAGAAATAGGGCCTTTGTGATCTCCAGTTTCTATTCTTCAAAATCGGTATGTATGTGTGGTACCTACTAAAAGTATTGGTAAAATTTTCTAAACGCCCTTTTAGTTCCTGCTAAGCTTACTTATCACAACTGTTTCGAATTACTGATTATTTTGTTTTCTATTTATATTTGAATGATGACTAATACTTGTATGCGTTGAGCTTTAGTGTATTATGGATGTTGTATCTTGTGTTGTCTGTTTGTAACCATTTTCCGTGAGTAACGTTAAACTTAGTTTTTGAATCGTGTTCTAGTTTGTTGAATTGTTGTTTATTGTGACTTCGAAAGTAAATTTTATATTTTTGTTGTCGTTGCCTTTTTGACTAGTTTTTAGGGCTTATTCTTTCTCACCCACCTAATACTGTGTTTGGATAGCAGCATGAGTTTATTAGGTTTGTAGAAGACTCCGAAAATATTAACTTTTTAAGATGGATCCGTTAAAACCTGATTTTTAGTGATGATATGTAATAGTTTAGAAATATTAAATAATGAAACGGTTTAGTCAGTAGAGGTCTCTGATCGATTTCAGTCAGTGGAATTTGTTGAAAAATTTGTGAAATCGTGCTTCGTTCAAGTTATTTGCACATTTGTCGACATAAATCACTGGTAGATACGTCCAGTTATAATTTTTAACACAAAACCAAGTGTTAACATTGACATTAAGGGACAACTACTCGTGATGGTTTTTTGCAATTAGTCCTAATTCTGTCTTAGTAAGTACAGGGCTCGTAGTTTCTGATTATTCCGAATAGAATATTTCTGTTTTTATTGTGTTTTGGCACACTTCTTTGTTTCTTCAAAACCGACATTTTCTTAGAAAACGCCAAAGTTTTTTACTTTGACAAGCAAAATTTTATGAACTTCTTTAAGAGTTTTAAATGCTGCAGAAAACTTTAAAATTTTTTGTGTATTGCTTAATTTATTTAAAAGTTTAACCTATGGTTAATGCCTTGTATCCTTTACGGAACCGGCAATATTGGCCATGTTTTTGGTGTTCAAAATTCAGAACGTTCAGATTGTTTTTACTGCACATGTTTACTAGTGAGCACCCTGAAACTTTGCTTTGGGAGGGTGGATTTGCCTTCACCGCTTCGTGTTCATTCGTTGGCTACGTCCCCTGACGGATAGTTCCTCAATGGGGGAAAATATTCGGTTGGGAATTTTCCCACTTTTTTCCGATACCTCCCCACTTTCGCACACCCCCCCCCCCCTTCTCGGCATGCTTGCACCCACCCTTTTTTCCCCACAGTGTGAAAACTTAGTTTTCTATACAAAATTTTCTCAATTTTAAGTTAATTGAGGTTGTGATCATACGTATGTCAGCTTAAAACCAGCGATTTTTTCATTTTTACCAGAACTTCCCGCTTAACTTTTTAGGTATATTTATACAGAGTCTACTTCCAAAACCCTAAAAATGCCGGAAAGAGCTCCATGCAGATCTTGTGTAGTACAATTAGCAATCGGAAAATCTTTTCCTATCGATTCTGAATCTTTTATATACATTTTGAACACAGGAAATGAAGTCAAAAGGAGAGAAAAACCAAAAGAAGAGCGATAAGAATGACATAACCTTGAGTGAAGAAGAATTCAGTAGACTGAAGCAATTGGACGATTTAATCGGCCGAAGTATCGATCTGATACCTCCGGAAGAATACGGATTCCCACCGGAAATTCGGGAGAAATTGCGGGAACGAAAACATTCCCTCCTGGAGCAGCGCTTACATTGTAAGATGATTCGTATTATTTTATTTTTGTTGGTATTTGAGTTAGTCTTGACAGAAAGATTAAACGGATTAGATCTTACAACAGCTGGCATTTTCCTAGCCCAAACTTTTCTGGAGGGGGGAAGTCTGGGCCCCCCCCCTCGGTCTAGATGGAGGTACCGATTTCTGGTGGGATGGGGTGCGAAAAGTTTTCAAAATAGCTATTTTTTGCTGCTGGGCTAAACGTTTAACAGTTATTTTGAACTTAAATTTAAGCTAAACTGGTTAAAAATGCTAAAATAAAAGAGAACAATCCGGCGAAGCCAGAAAAACTTTTTAAAACATATCCTCAAAACCCTATTTTACTGTTGACTTCTGAAGTGCTAAACCCTAATCCTGAAGGGAACGATTCTGGGGGGGCCCAAGTCTGGAGGAACCGATTACTGTGGAGGGCCGCCCCTTCCCAACCCCATAGGAAAAAGCCAGAAGTAGCAGTAGCATACTCTAACTGATTGGTTGGTTGATTTGTTGACAGTAAATTATATTATGCAATATTTAATTTATCAAGTTTCTATCAATAATGCATTCATTTTCTTTCTCATTTTTTAGCCAAAAAAGTGAGCAAACAGGGAAAGCATCGCCTGGCCTCGGTTGATCCGGATCAGCTGCGAACCATCTCACAGATTCAGCTCTGGCTCCACGAAGAGGATCAGAGAGAAAACCGGCGTTCCAGGAAAAATAGTACGTACTGGAAGAAACCGATGACTTTTAGTTGGTATTGGTCCGTCCAGTCAGCAGTGTTTTTTTCGTCGACGGCTTATGTGTAATGTTACGCACCTCTCCAAAACATTTTGCCCTATTTTTTAGAAGAAACTGTCTTTTTTGTCACAAATTTTCCAGCAAAAAAAGCCGGGGTCCAATGGGTGGGCGGCAGGGTTGGGAGTTTTGATTTCGTTCTCGCCTCACTCCTGGCTCTACGGCTGAGAATCCGGGGATGAGCACCGGCACCCCATGTCCTGTGGCAGAACGGAGACATCTCTTTCCTGGGGTAAACCCTTTTACCTTCTCGTCCATCCAAAACGTCGGTTTTGGACCGGAACCGAAAATTTTTTGAAAACATAAAATTTCAGCAAAAAATTGAATCAGCGTTTATATGAAAACTGACTAACTATGTAGGTGCAGAAACCATGTATTCATGTGTTGAAGTCCGAACCTAAAGCCTCAAGACCTATGAAGCGACAGCTTTAGCCACAGTTTTTGGGAGTCTTGGTTTCGGCCTGTCCTCCTCGCAATCTCAATCTTTTTCTGTAAAACACTTTGTGCTCTGATCGGCTGATCCTAAAATCTTGCCAACGTTTTATGTCTAGGCTAAACTTTTGAATAATTATACATGCCGTTTTATAAGATATTTAATTTAAAATATGTCTACTTCTTTGTGAATATTTTCCTGTTTTCAGATAAAAAGAATCCGCCAACTGGGGAAAATGACCGAGATGCCCTTCTGTCGAAATTCCATGACAAATTGGCACAGATGAAAAGTACGCTTAATCTATAGGCCAATAGGTACTAGCAAGAGTCCATGATTTTCTCCTATATATTAGACGAAGAGTGAGCCACTAGAGGGCTCCTCTTCTTGGCATTGCGTAACGGTGCTCCGACCACAATACGCGAATTTTCCCCCGTTTGGGGGGAGGGTAGCTCTCTTCGGCACAGCAAACCCCCCTCCGTTTGGTGGGGGGGGGGGTAGTCCAAAGTGGTCCCCGTTTGGTGGGGGGGGGGTAGTCCAAAGTGGTCCCCGTTTGGTGGGGGGTAGCCAGAAGTGGTCCCCGTTTGGGGGGGGGGTCGCTGAAAGGGGTCCCCGTTTGGGGGTGGGGTCGCTGAAAGGGGTTCCCGTTTGGGGGGGGGTCGCTCAAGCAGGCTAAGTTTTGCTCATTCTGATTGGCTGTTGGCGAACCCCCCAAACGGGAAACGGGGACCACTTTTTGTGCCCCCCCCAACGGGGACCTCTTTCAGCGACCCCCCCCCAAACGGGGACCCACTTTCGAATAGAACAAAAACTACCGTAATCCTCTGCTCTACCCCCCCCCCACCAAACGGAGGGGGGTATGCAATGTCGATTTGGTCGACCCCCCCCCAAACGGGGGAAAATTCGCGTATTGTGGTCTGAGCACCGTTACGCAATGCAGTGAAGAGAAGCCCTCTAGTGGCTTACTGTTCTTCTTAATAATAGTGCAATTATGCACTCTTGGTACTAGGGTCGGCACAGGTTATACAACCTTATAACGCCAAACATGAATGGAAAATTATTTTACATAGGCACGTACCTGACTGTACGTATTCTTGTTTCTCTTGTCATTGTAAAGTACTATTTTAATATAGCTGTATAACCTTCTGACACAATGTCTGTGGTTACGTTGCAATTTCAACCTTTCGAAGTGTCACTGATGTTCCCATGACGATATTTTTTGTTGTTTCAGATTTTAATTATATAAGGACATTTTAATCTTATGTTTTTGACGCTGTTTACAGAGAAACGTACAGGAAACCTGGCCGAGGACTGGGCCAAGCGGCAGCGTCAGAAACGTCGGGAGAGCAAACGACAGCTGAAGGACAAACGACGTCTGATTAAGACCGGAAAGACCCCGGAGGAAGCGGCAGAAATCGTCAAACGAAAAGCGGAACAGCAGCAGGGCGCTTCGGTTGGTAGATTACGAATTCCTTTTTTTGGGATTTTTTTCAGAAAAGAATCTACTTTTGTTACGAATTCCTTTTTTGATTTTTTTCAGAAAAGAATCTATTTTGGGGTATCTTTTTTTACTTGCTT
The DNA here is from genome assembly GCA_030248195.1 of Trissonchulus latispiculum. Classification (NCBI taxonomy): domain Eukaryota; kingdom Metazoa; phylum Nematoda; class Enoplea; order Enoplida; family Ironidae; genus Trissonchulus; species Trissonchulus latispiculum. Next base: position 449 of record JASAND010002229.1, on the reverse strand, counting down.
CGATGCTACTTGTTTATTTGTACACACATCTGGTTGTCTAACTACACGTGATAAAGTTTCAAATGTTAAATTAAAATTGGAAATCTTTCGGTTGTTGACTAGGTAGTTTCATCTCAAAGTACAAGTCTCGGACCACGTGTTAAAGGTAGCAAATGTGGGGGAAAAATTGCTTCGCCAATTTCAAAGACAAAATGGATCTTAATTTTAATTATATACTGCCTTTTCATGAGGTGCGCGGGCGCCCTCATAACTCTCGCCTATAAAGGCACTTTGCGGATTAGGGTAACTGTTAAGTAGCCATAACTAATTAACGGTAAGGAGTTAAAATCTAAAGTTTACATTTTTGAAATCTCAGACCAAGAGCTTTCGAATGATACCAAACATTATCCGGAAAAAATGAACTTTGAAAAAATCGACTTTGATTACAGTTTAAAGTGGGTTTTTTCTCT